>JASDQU010102905.1:110879-121953 GCA_032191745.1 Picea mariana | reverse complement strand
CATATTCATTTGCTTGAAAATGTGTGCATGAATTTTCACTATCATGCTTGCACCCATAATTGGTGAATTTTCCATGGTCACAATATGGTATTATCACCATCTCATTTGTAGATCCTTCCCCTATCTGCATCTTCATGGCTTGCAACTGCTCTTGCAACCTTTGGTTATCTTCTTCTACAACATGCAACAATGTCTTCAATCCAACATTATCTACTTGAAGCATTTGGTTGATCTCTTGAATCTCATCGAACCACAATTGTTTTGGTGACCTTGCCATCCTTAGCTTCAACACATGCAATCGGTATCAAGCCTGCTCTGATACCACATGATCTAAACCCAGGGTGATTAGTTTTCAATAATTGGTTGATTCTGTCACTCCTTCAAAGGGTCAACATTAGATCGTTTTACTTGAGTGATTTGGAATTAAAGGTAAATTTGAAGCCTTATAATCTTGAATTTGAAGTGAATGAAAACCCCTTTAGTTTCCTTATGTATTATATGTCATGCTTGCATTTAATATCCTATGTGCATAAATTTCATGGAAAACCAACATAAGAACACAATACACTTAATGGATATGAAACCTTCCTTGAAAATGGATTTCACCCGATGTGGGCTACGTCTTCGGGTCATGCTCCAAATATTTACTGTTTTATTCTTCTCGTTTTAATGATGTCTCTCCTTTACAAATTGTAAGGACAAAGTCCCTTTTTGGTGACGGCAACAAGAGATTGGAATGTGATCAGAAATGTATACATCTTCACAAGTTCTCATGCTCATGAGGCATCCATGATGCTAACATGGACATCATTCCCACATACTCAATACATAAAAGAGAAAGAATAAAATATGATCCCCATCACCATGGAGTCATAAAGTGCCTTAGATCTACTACTCAGATCCAAGCATATATGCAGCCCATACAAAGATCCTGAAACTATGAGATTTAGAACTGCTTCATTGGCCACTTATCATGCAAGTGCCACAATTTATATGTCACATGTAATTGATTGGTTTTATGTGGAAGAAGAGAAGAAAAGAAGAGATAGAAGGAATAGGTTGATCTTGTTGCCTTGTTGCAGCCCCTCCGTGCTACTTCAGACTTGTAACACACATGTTATGTTGCAACATTCAATGACAAAACAACATAATGAAAAGCATGCTTGCATTGGATTCTCCATAACTTAGCTTGTTGATGTGAAGCTCTGCTGCAAAAATAGACCTCGACATTGGATTTGCATTGCTAAATTACATAAAAACGATTGTCAAATCGTCTAGATTGGACATTGTCACCTTCAGGCCATTTTTGGACCTCTTGCCTCGATCTGCATGCAACTATGGGAAATTAATGCACTGCCTACATTGGAATCCATCTCACTGTATAGCCTAGGCACGCTCTGCCATGCACTAGTATAGCTCAACACTTAAATATAAAAGAGGGTGGAATTACCCATAAATATGTTTAGCTAAATTGGTTGGTCGAGGATAAGTTAAGGCACTAGTTTAGAGGAGGTCATGGGGTCAAATCCATTGGCCTTCTTTTTTAGCATGCTTCCCAATGCTCTGCTAACTTTGGTGCATCCCTTCTAGATTTCGTGGATATGCCATATTTCGTGGAACGCCGCCAGATTTGGCTGAAATTAATTCAAACTGATTTTTTGAAAATTTTGGCATGTGCCCTCACTGGGAATTTGTTGGTTGCCACATGGAATCTTATGATTGGTCCATGTGGCAACCACCCATTTTCCCTACTAACAATGCCTTCCGTGTCATTTGTACATACTGCGATGTAAGTTACAGACTATACCTGCCACCTCAGCTACCACGTCATTTGTATAGAATGCCACATCAATTTCCACATCATTCGTATGGACTACGATATCAATCGGCACAACACTATATAGACTTCCACAGGGCATGATCTGATTGTTCCATGAATTGGCCCAAAAACATTAAAATTGGGTGACATGTGGCAACCTCTGGCACTGCCATGTCATCATGCTAATGTCAGCACGCCACGTTTCGCTTTCCTTCTTCTTCCATATGTATTGTATGGATGTTGACTCATCCCCTGCTGACTGGTCTAGGTTCACCAAACTTTGACCCTGAATCTCTTTCAATCCGTAACTCTGTTTGATGAGACATTTGCGTTGTTAGAAATCTTGTGATGCACTCTTCACAATCATGCCATTCTCACTGAGTTTTGGGAACTTTGAATTTTTTCCCTTTCTCTATCTGCTGAGTCCATTATGAGCCTCCTAGGACACTTCTGAAACTTTCGCGATGTTACCTAGATCCATATGAATCATATACTCAGCATAATCACGTTGTGTGTCTTCCATGTTTGTTTCGGTATACAACCTCGACAGCAGAAGTTGAACTTCTTCTTCTATTATGTTATCGAACGAGTCCAATCGAACAAGAAGTGGTTCGAGAGGAGCTTATAACACAGGGGTAGTATGAGGAATGGAGTTCTCAACCATGACCAAGGCACTTTTAGGATTTTCTAACAAAGGAGTAGCAGTGCTCCCAACGTCGAAACGATTTTCTACCTCTTCACGGTAAATGTCTTCAGGTGAATTAGGAGGTAAGGGTTCATAGCCTTCATGAGGAAACCCTTGCATCCTACGTTATCTATGAAGACCTTTATCGTCTACAGCCTCAATCTTGAAAAATTATCAAATAAACCAACAACACACGCTAAAAAATCTAGAAGAACCAACAAGCAAACAAAACCTTCCCTCAATGACCGTACTAGTTGGTGATGAAATCCAACATCACATGATCAAATTGAGAAGGGGCTAGGATATGGGTGGGTGGAACAGTTATGTTGAAGACCTTATTAGTATACTTACACCTTGGTGCAAGCTTCCACACAACAATCATGTGTTTACCCTCCAAGGAGATCGAGTGAGTTTGACCAACATTTGTTCCAGGTAAATCAAATATTTCCCTTCACCATCACCTTGTGTGAGGACCCTAAATACTATGGCTACTAAGGACACCAACTCACAGTCACCCTATGGGTGGGTACAGTCGACAATCCATTCTGAACGTATGTGTAGGATAACAAGTTTTAAATCCTTCGAGATAACTGAGGACAAGTGGACCAGTAGAACTCCAGAGGACCCCGGACGGATTCGGAATTCACAAAGCACCGAGACCAAATGAAGATAGTTGCACCTCAAGAATAACCCCCAATATACGATCTTACTACTATGAACGGTTAAACCTTGGAGGGATAATCTTTGTGGCTCTCTCGAACGTGACCTCGTGCATAACCCTTGTGTGAGAGGGGGATCCCAGCTATGCTTATACATAAATTGGATTTTCTCTCACTATCACAAGATGATAAGTTTTTTTTTAATTCTTTGGAGAGTTGTACTCACAACCTAATACAAAGCGCTAATCCTAGTCTAATGTTGGTGGAAGAATCTAAAAAGAAAAAGTTTCTAGATTGATTTTAATTAGCGTTGATTCTAGTGCTTGTTCTTTACTCAGAGGTGAATGAGAGTGAAACTAATGATGTTACGACTCTAATCCCAAAGAAGAAAAAGAAAAAATGATAAGAAAATATGTATCTCAATGAACCTCTATTTACAGGAAGGAGAAGTTTTTTCTTTCACTATCAAACACAAAAATGCATAAATTTTATGCAATTGTTTTTAACAAGAATCCAATTCAATGCTAAACTATTCAGAAATTGTTTCTAATATCCAAAAACCAATCATGAAAAGGTATATTTTTGTTTGAATATGAATATGAATTGATTTAACTTAATGCTTCTTATTCCAAATGGGTTTCACTATTGTAGTTTTAGACAATTGGAAGCAAGCATCATACAAACAAAAAGAACACTCTCACATCAATCAAATAAGAAGTAAAAACAAATCCAAAGTTTTCAAAAAGAAAGACAAAATCACAAAACTTACTTACGAAATTTTCTTGGAAAAATACAAATATCAAAGATGAATTAGAACAGTACAAAGATCTCTGAGTTTCCTTGTAATAACCTTCAAATGATCAAATGAAAGAGAAATTATCAAAAACAAACTCAAAATATTGAAGAGAAAGAGTGTTTTCAAAACAAGGAATTTTTTTTAAAGAAATCCAAACAAAGGTAAACAAATATTAAAAATAAATAGGTTGCAGTCTTGATAGAAGACACAAGTTGACAGAACAAGTCCTGAGTGGAAGAAGAAACCAAAATTTTATACCCAGCACAAGTATCCAACAATTTTTCAAAAAAGGAGAAAAATTAGCGCTCTGGTCTTATCATCACCAGAGAGCTAAATCTCTCCCTAAAGCATTGTAGGGGAGCGTCGATACTGAAATCAGTGCTTTGGATGTAAAGGAAAAAGGGCACGAGTTTCTGAGAATGAAAAAGAATCAACCCAAAAAATAAAAACTCAGGCAAGCTTGATCATCAATCTGTGTGATATGAGTTTAGGACTGACAAAAAATGTATAAAATAGAAAAATACAGTGACTAGGATCTGAAGATGAGCAAAAGCTAAGACAAAACCAAGGAAAGAAACCGAAACTAAAATATTTGATCCCCAGTGGAGTCGCCAATTTCTGTTGTAGGAAAATTCCCCTGCGGATAGGTGAATGACCTCTTGGATCCTAGACCCCTATGACCAAGATAGAAAAATGCTAACAATGGACACTGACATTCCTTTAAATGCAGCTAAACTTGTCAAAATAAAAAGAGGAAGAAAAGTGGATGTACCTTTTTCTGAAGCTTGTCCTTGCTCAGTCCAGGCTAAACGTGATCTTCATTCCATTTAATGAGTTCTGCAATTCAATAGACAACAAAGACAATGCATGCTTCCTATTCTACCAAGATTAGTTTAAACTAGATTTATCAAGAAGAGACAAGCCCATGCAATAGTACATAAACTTGAAGGAAACAAGCCAAGCATATATTAATGAGAACATAACAAGGTAATTAGAATTTGTAGATGTAAATGTAGTAGCCTCACCAAGTCATCCTTGTCCAAAACCTTTCTCGAAAGATCCACGATCAGAATGACAATACTTTTCACTGATATTCTCCTTTTCACCATGAGAATGCCTCCTTTTATAGGCTTTGGGAGGCTCAAGCACCTTAGTTATCTTTGGAATAAGTTGAGGATATGACTCCATCAATTATGGTATTTCTCTTAGATACATCCTGAAGATTGAATTCGAGCCAATCCAACTTGGATCCTTTCTAGCTGTCTTCAGAGATAAGGAGGATTTCTCCCCTAGAATCTCTCAACCAATCGGCGCTCCCTTAAAGCTGGCAACAGAGCGCTATAGTTCTCCCTACTAAGTGTACGAGGAGCGCTAGCACTCCCTACAAGTGAGAAGGGGAGCATTGATCTCCAAAAATTCGTTTAATTTGGTAATTTCCCAAGGAAAAATAATTTATAAGCTTTCCAAATGATGTGTTTTCCTTTCCTAACATGTCTTAGAGGGTGTATCAAGTGTTCTTATGGTGTCGTCTGAAATGTGACACATGCAAGACAGAAATACAATGTTTGCGACACTTGCGACAAAAGTGTGACACTTACGATAATGATAATGGGGCATTATCGAAGTGAGGTATTGTGACGTGTAACACTCATTCCACTGAAATTTGGTTTCCTTCTTTAACAATTTCTCCATTGGTGCAGTAATTTGTGCATGCCTCTTTATAAACTTCATGTAATATCATGTATGTCCCAGTGTTTCTCTTAACTGGCACACTGATTTTGGTATTGGTAAATTTACAATGACTACAATCTTAGTGGGGTCCACTAGTAAACCTTGTTTTCACACTATATGTACCAACAATATCCCAAAAGGTGTACCAAAAATGCATTTTTTTTATGTTTAATGATATCTGACATTGTTTGTATCTTTCCAACATTAGTATTAACACTTTTACATGGTCCTTTAACAGACTATATACAGTCCAATCATCCAGATATACTTCTAGAAACTAATGTATGAATTCCTTAAAAGAAGTGATGACTACCCTTGAAAATATATCTGGTGCATTCTTCATCCCAAATGGCATGACTGTATATTGGTAGGATCCCCATTCTATACAAAAAGTAGTCTTATACCTGTCCTCTGGAGCTATTTTAATCTGATGGTATCATGAGAATACATTTATGAATGAATATGCTTCATGGCCTCCCACATTCTCTAAAACCTCATATGTAAAAGGGGTAGGGAAAGGGTTTTGCAAACAAGCACCATTGAGTTTCATCAAATCTACACAAATCCTTATCCCCCCTTTCTTATTTTCTTATACTACCATGGGACTAATCCATTCAAGTTCCTCTACTAGTTATATAATGTCAACTTCCAACATTCATTCAATTTATGCTTATACACTGGATTCAGTCTGTAAGGTCATTGTCTAACAGGTCTAGCCTCATATTTGAGGGGTATCTTCATCTCACCTAGCTCCCCTGTTATGCCTTTCATCTCTGTAAAGGTCATTGGGAATATGTCACTATATTCGCGCAGTAACTTTGTTATTCTTTCTACTATATGATCATCCCAATAGTCTCCAATACTTTCCATTTTAGGATTTTCATTCGTCCCAATGTTGACTTTATTGACTTTGATTGGTGAAACAAATACTTCTGACTCCAGATATGGGCCTTCCACCTCTCTTTCTCCCTCAATATTTTCAATATGAATGTTGTGTGGATCATCTTCATCCAGTGCGTCCTCTTCAACATGATAGCATGAGAGTAACTTGTTGACTATCTATATGTTCTATTGTTGATATTCTATCATGATTTCAACTTTTGGTTCATGAAAAAATATTACTCCTTGTATCAGCTTCAGCATTGAATCAATGTTGGGGTTCTCATGTTCAAATGATAAGGTTACTACAAAAATTTGTTGTAATCCTATCCATTTTGTAGTGCCTTTGCACATCTCCTGATTTATGTACCAGTCCCCTGGGATCCCTTCCAATGTATGGATAAAGTGATGAGTTCATTCCTATGATGGTGTCATCCTCCACTGTATCCTGCAATTCTCCAAGTGTTCCACTGGTGTTCTTTGTCCATCATAACTCTTCATTTTATTTCTCCCCTATTATGCACCAAATCTAATGTGCAGTAGTCGTTTACACTGATACCAGTCCTGAATTGTTTATTTGTGCACACCCCATCATCTTGCAGGTGTTACCTTGAGTGAAATATCAAGGGCTAAGAGAATTTGATTTAATAACACTTCCTCTTCATATATTGTAAATAATTCCTCAAAGTCACTTATCCCATGAAAAATGTGAGGTTCTCTTATCTCTGTACCAACCTATCTTACTGCATGGTCTATTCTTGTGCACCTCCTTGTGTAAAATTCATGTAATCGTTGTTTCCAATTCTCCAAACCAGTTTCCGATTTAGAAGCACATGATGTAGTGTTTCTCCAGCTGAGTACCCCATCTGTAGTTGGGTTAACAAAATCCTCTTCTCACACAATGGTTCTATACAACTGGTTTATTTCTTCCAGATCCAAACAAGTGGCCTCTACAAACCTTTCTCCTTCTGAAGGATCCAATGGTGAAATCACTCTATATTCACCTGCTTCAAAAGTCATTTTTCTTATCTTCAAGTTGATTATAGCCTAGTTATAAAATTCCAAATCCATTCCAAGTAATGTTGGGTAAGGTGTTGTGCCATGTACTATATCTATCACTTCAAAATCTTCCATAGTGCACACTCCATCCAAATCTACTGACACACCTTTGATCCTTCCAATAGGTTACACTCTGTGTTGATTTTCTAGTTTCAACTGGACAAGTGAATAGCTTAGAATGTTTTCCCCAATACACTACCACATCTTCTTAGGTAAGACATTTACTTCAGAGCCTAAATCCAATTTAACATCTCCCATGTTGAAATCCCAAATGTTGGCATTCAGCTTGAATTCTCTTCTTGTCCTTTTTTCTTGTATGGAGATGATTGACTATTGTCTTCTCTAACTTCCCTTCTACCTCTATGTTACATATTTCTAACATATTTTTTAAGACCTTAACGGATGATGGATCATTCAATAACTTAACATAGGATTGCAGAAAAGTCTTTATGGTACTTACTTGATCTAGAGGTTGTTCTTTATTGGTATGGTCCATTGAGAATGAAATCTCGTATATTGGTGGGTTCTTAGTTTACTGCACAACTGATGTAGATGCAACACTCCACTTGAGAAAATCTTGTTTGGCCTCCTTAGATGTTTCATTTTCTTTTCATGCATCAAATTGATTTTGTGGCTCAATGTTCTTCTTAACCCATTAGTGTTGAGATGGATCTTGTGTTTCTACATCATTTCTTGTCTTGGCTACTCCTGGAGTGACTATATTGATGTTTCTCCCATCATCCTTGTCTTCTGCAGAGATACATTGGACATTTTGGTTGTTCTGGTTCCTTTTTTCCTAGATATTTGCCAAGAGAGTTTGGTAGTCTTCTGTGTCATGGTCTATTGCACAACAATACATACATGTCTTTGGTGGAAGTGGACAATCCCTTGCATAATGTCATGGTTTTTGGTAGTTGTGGCACACTATTGTTTCTCTACCTCATTCAAATCCTCCTCTACCTCATCCTCCACCTTTGTATCCACCTCGATCTCCTTATGGCGCATTGTACTGGGGTACTTGGTTATACTGCACAAGGTTATACTATGGTTGTGCATTATTATACTACAGCTACACATTATTGTATTTTTGTTGCACATTTTTGTATGGTGGTGGTACTTAGCTGAATTGAGGTGCACCTTGTCCTATCATCATTTCTTCTTGCACACTACAAGTATCTAAAGTTTTTTCTCTCATTAGCTCCATCGTTCTACAATCCTTATCTTCATGACCCACTGATTTGCAAAAATTGCAATATGAACTTTTGGGTAATGTCTTATATTTCTGCAGCATTGGACAATGATATGGATCATGCCCAACAAATCACGCACCATGGTTCTCCTATTGGCAAGGTGTTTGGTAATATTGTTTCCATATCTTCACAAAAGTTGGACAATCGTTATTATGGTGTCCTTATGTCCTACATAGGGTACACCAAAAAAATTCTCTTTTCTCTTTTCCCTTATTCTGATTAAGTTAAAATGTTAGATTCTTCATATTCTCCTTCAACCCCTCTATTGTTGGACCTATCTTCTGATATTGGTTCTCTTCCAGGTGTAAGGCTTCCTATAGAGTCTCTTCCTAAGTTTGGAATTCATGTTGTCTTAATGGGTGTTTCAAGTGTGGTAACAGTGAGTTCACAAATAAGTGCCTATGTTGCATGTCAGTAATTGCATCTTTCAACTTTCCTTTCAGATGTTTGAACCTCTGATCAATATACCAAACAGAATCATCTGGTTTTTTCCTAATTTCAATCATTTCATTCATGTATTGTTATTCTAAGCTGGGCTTCTAAAATTCAATTACCAATAGTTTTTTCACGTCTGAGATAGTCTTTGGTACTCCCTATGGACTGTTTACATCTAGGTTCATGTACCAATCCAGCGCACGGTCTCTTAGTGTGATATCTATCTGTGAAAGATTTGTATCCTCATCGATGATCTTCTTTGCTTCCCAGATCTTCTCATAGATGAATAACTATTTTTCAGGATCCTTTGATGTCTCTCCCCAAAATTCTAGTAATCTGATCATGGGATCATGTCCTTCCATTTTGAATTGTGTTGAATTATTACCTCCATGTAGTGTAGACAATTGACTGTTAATTCCTGAACTGGATCCCCATGTTGATTCTTTGTGATTGGATCCCTATCATGTTTCTTTTCTTCCAGTAAAATTCGGTTGTCTAAACACTGATTTTTTTTTTTTTNACTCCACAACCTGAAGATCATCTACCTCTTCTTCATCGCTTTCCAAGCCCTCTTTGTCGGCTCTGGCTCTATTCTTGTTATTCATTTTATATTGGTAGGGTACTCCACTATGTGTCTTTCCATATTTTTCCATTATCTTCTTTATCTAGTCTTCTTCCATCATGATTGGGTGCATGGCCTCCTTCTTCTTTCCCTTATCCGTCTCCTCTTCTATATATCAACCTCTTGTTAGTTCTTTCCCCCTTCCCCCATGCACGCAGGGAAGTTTAGTTGTTTGATTCAATGGTAATCACATCGTTTTCATACAGTAAAATATTGGTTGAAGTATACAATGATATTATGTACCTACCTCTACATCCCTTTAGAAAATATTACTATGCTGCGGTGTAGGACTTCTCAATATCTACTGCAAATTTGGTGATAAACCCTACAACAATATTGTCTAACCATAAATCTACTACACACATAAATTTGTTATTAACTTGTTGTAACTGTGTAATTTCTAGAGGATTCCACTCCATCTATATAATTCAATTTGTAAGGTGGTTTTCCCTTAATCTCAATAACCACTTCTACAACAAATGCAGGAAATCACGGAAAAGAACCTCATGCAAGTCACTAAACGCGTATTTGTCGAGATATTGGCACGGTGTTAACTTAGGGTTTTTTTGTCCTTCTGAGAAAACTCAAGTTCCTTTGTTTCCAACCATCTTTCAATCTCTTTCTTCATTGGATTCCATGGCCTGGACATTCCCTTCTATACTTTCATTCTTTGCGCCTCTCTTCCACAGCTCTCTTCCACTCAATCCCGTGCAATTCCAGTCGGCAACAGAACCATTTGTTGGTTGTTCTTTTAAATTCTTCTTTGGCTGACCTAGGTTCAAATATCAATAGGTTTCCAACAAAACACTCAAAAAATATCATCCCTCTTGGTAAAGAAGAAGGAAACACTGTGCACAGGGTGCACAACGCAGTCTCACTTGAGATAGATTTTATGAGTGACTGCAATACTCAGGTGTTTGCAATCTAGGAATGAGTGGGGATCTAGGGTTGTGTTATTTCCTCTTTATATATTATCTTTGTTAATCATTCAACTAATTCCCAGGTTTATTCATCTTTTAACCTATGCATGCATCTTGTTATAACTACTTGAACCATTCATTCACAAGCTAAGGACCAACAGAAAGTAAACATTCATTAACAATTACTGATAACGCAAGGTTTACCGTGGTTCACCGCCC
>JASDQU010102905.1:92728-110759 GCA_032191745.1 Picea mariana | reverse complement strand
ATGTACATGTGATTCATTTTCTTTTTTTATCTATGTGCGAGATACTGATCCAAAATATGATTTGCAAGTGAATCCGATGTTGTGTTGAGTTCTCGTTGTATGTGTCTGTATTGTGTAAATTCAAACATTCTTTCAAGATGACGAACTCTTAGGTGAACATGCGATAGGACAGGGTTCTGAACAACGTAAACTCGATTAAATTGACAAACCACGAGGTGAGAATATAGGTTGATGACCATATGTGATATACCTAGAGAGGAGGCCTCAGTCAAAAGTCCAATGACAACGTGATATTATGCCATGTTATTGGTTGTCGATCCTAGGAAAAATGCCTCCTGAACTCACCAATTCATCTGAGTGGTAAATGACCCAAGTTGCAGAAGCAATGTTCTGGGTGTGTTGACTAGATCCATCTGCAAACCCGACAAAGATGGGAAAGGAAGATTTCATTTGTGCACACAATCACAAGACAGAGTATAAGAGGCTAAAACAAAACTCATACACACAAGAGAAAAGACACACCAAATCAAAAAAATAAAGTACAATAGTGTACAAAGCATAAATGCCAGATGTTCTATGCATAGTAATTCTTGAGGTAAATCTCGTTTTGGGGCTCACCAAGAGATATTCTATCATATTCAACTAGCTCATAAGCACCTTTATGTAATACACGTTTTACGATATAAGGTCCATGCCATAAAGGTTCTAACTTTCATATCCCTAGCTTATCGTGAGCCTGGTCATAAATGAGGACTAGGTCTCCTTCTATGAAAGTAAGAGGTTGAACGGATTTTTCATATTGACTCTTCATTTTTTTTTTATACATCTCATTGACGAGAGTAGCATCACAACTTGTTTCGTCCAACTTAGTTAAAAATAGGAATCATTCCTCTTCAACAGATGTATGAGGCAGGAGTTCTACGATGAGTTTGAACGAAGGAATTTCAAACTCAATTGGTAACACTGCTTCGATGCCATATACCAACTATAATGGAGTGAATCTAGCAACATTTTTTACTGAGGTGCGGTAATCCCAGAGGGCAGAGAAAATTTGTATGTGCCAAGAATATTTTTTTGCCCCCACCATGCATTGGATCATGGTATTAAAGAATTTGTTGATAGATTCAACTTGTATGTTTGCTTGAGGATAGTAGGGGGATGATTTTTCATGGAAAAAACCCAACTTAACATGCAACTCACTCATCGTCTGGTTTTGAAAATGTGAGTTGTGATCAGTGACAATGGCTTGTGGGACACCAAAGCAATTGGTGATGTGGTAAAAATGAAGAGAGATGCAGTACGACCATCGTTAATAAATGTAGGCATAGCCTCAGCCCATTTAGTGAAATAATAAATGAAAATTTTGATATAATCGTGCCCCCCAGCTGAGGTAGGATTACATTGCATAAAATAAATGCCCCATTTGGAAAAGGGGTCGATGGAGATAATGATACGCAGTGGAGCAGAGTGGGTTCATGCATTTTTATCAAAAACTTGACAAGGTGGGCATCGTTTGATAGCCTCAATACAACCTCTGAAGATGGAGGGCCAAAAATAATTGGCATGTAATATTTTATGGGTTGTAGCCATCCCAAAAAGGTGACTGCCACAAGCTCCAAGGTGACAATCATTCAAACTGCATTCACCATCTTTGTGGTTTAAACAACATCATAAGACAATATCAATACCACGACGATACAAAGTGTTGTCGATGATAAGGTATCATTTAGAATGGTGGTGAATACAATGACATTCTTCACAGGAGATATCGGGATGGAAACGTTGGGTTTGAAGATAGAGAATCATATATCCATACAAAGGGTCTGACGTGCTAATGAGTAACATAGATTCGTCAGGAATAGAATCATTGGGCTCAATATCTTCATCAGCATGGGGAAGATCGCAGATAAGTTCCACAAAAACCAATGACTTTTTAGCTTTTCATTTTGCAAACTTGAGATCAAATTCTTGAAGAATAATAATCCATTTGGAATATTTTACCCCAAGGAATTGACGTGTAAGGATATGGTACAGGGGATTTGATTCTACAATGACCGTGGTAGTGCATAACAGGATGTAATGGAGAAACCTATGGACTACAATGATGGATTCCAGAGCCAACTTTTCAACATGTGAATATCACAGCTCGGGACCAGATAGACTCTTGCTCAGATAGTAGATCACATGTTCATGACCATTAGGGTCCTCTTGAACTAACACCATCTCAATAGTGGAAGTAGAGGAAGTCAAATAAAGGATATAGTCTTAGGCATAATTCGGAGGATGCAAGAGAGGTGTGTGAGTTAATTCATGTTTAAGAGCATAAAAAGAGCGTTGAGCAATGACATCCCAGATGAAAGGAGTGTCTTTCTGCAACAATATCATAAATCCTTTAGTGAGTTCCACATAATTGCGTATGAAACAATGAATAAAGTTTGCTTTCCCTTGCAAACTTTGTATTTGGGTTAGATTCTTCAGAGGAGGTAAAGCAGGAATATATTTGACTTTCAATGGATCCACCCTAATCCTGTCTTTGGAGACGATGAATATGAAGCGTCGACCTAATTCGACAATGAAAATACACTTGTGAGGGTTCAAATGGATATGGTAAAACTGACATCGAAGAAAAATGGTTCGTAAATGACCAATATGGTCTTGTCGAGTGGATGAATGAGTGGGTAAATCATCAAGGTAGGGTTCTAAAATCTATTTGATATCGTGGAAAGCATATGAGATGGCTCGCTAGAAAGTAGCACCAATTTTTTTAAGGCCAAAAGGTAGCTTCCGATAGGTGGATGTCCCCCAAGGGAAGATGACGTTTGTCTTATGCTGATCAGTTGGAAGAATAAAATTTGGTTATATCCTGAAAATCCATCCATGAAGGAAAATATAATGTTGTCAATGCAATTATCAATGATTTGGTCGATAAAGGGTGTAGGGTAATTGTCTTTTGGACAATTCTTGTTGATATCCCTATAATCGACACAGATATAAATGGTCCCTTGTTTTTAAGCAATCAAAATGATGTTAGAAACCCATTCCATCAAGGGGACAGGATAGATAAAGATAGATTTCAATAGTTTTTTAACTTCTGCCTTTATGGTCGCAGTTTTCTTAAGATGAACTGAGCAAAGCTTTTGTCATACATTTTTAATGCCTGGGAAAGTTTTTATCTCATTCACAATGATCGATGGATCGATCCTTGGAATCTCCTAGTAACTCCAAGTGAAGACATCACATAATTATTTAAATAAAGCGGTGTAAGATTCCACTTCCTCGGGTGAACAATTAGCACCGAGATGAAAATTTTCCATGGTACCTTTTTTGATCGAAATATTGATAGTGATGGTAGAAGAGATGTTGCCTAAATTCCCCTCGAAAGTAGTATCTTGGGTAAATATATGATATTGGGGATAATCGACAACAACGGGGGGGGAATATAGAGTGTATATCTTCCTCAATTTCATCTAGACTAAGGAGAAAAGATGACCGATGATGGTTGTCATTCCAAGGTACCTCATCAATACTGAACATTTCCATAATGGATTCATCCAATGAAAAAATCCATAGGATATCGTTGAAAGTAGAGGATAAGGAATCCAACCAAGATGGCAATGAATAAGTGTCAGAATCCAACATATGTCGGTCGTCCAAAGAGGGAGAGACAGATTGGATAGCATCGTATGAAGCCTCAGCAGGACTAAGTGGCATAGTGTCACCTAGTGCATCAAATTCCAAAGGACTAGGAACAACCCAAGGATCAGATGACTCAAAAGATTGATATGCCATAGTTGAGATCATATTGATCGTGGAAATGTGTTGTGTGGTGGGAGGAAGTGGTGTAGGGAAAGTACCCATAAGGGAATAATCTCTTAAAATACCTACACCAACACTTTCATAAGTGATCTTACTATCTCCCAAGAAAGTAATATTGTTGGTGGCGGGAGTGGGAGCATCGGGGGTGCAGTAATCTAACTGGTCAATAGTGACAATTTTACCTTGATAGGGGAATTGTACACATCGAAACACCAATGAAGCGATGACAGTCATGGCATAAAACGAACTTCTTGTTAATAGCAAGTTGTAATCAAGGAGAGCATCGACTACCACTACATCGACAAAGATAGTCTTTCCTCCCAACTGAATAACTAAGGATTGTAAGATTCTATGAGGATGAAAACCTCACCCATCAAATGCTAGTAACATGGTAGGGGATTGATTAAGTGCAGGTGATTTTAATCCTTTCCAACATGCTAATGACATGACACAAGTTGAATCTCCCTCATCTAGTATGGTGTGGTGAATGTGTTGGTTATGAACAACTACATCAATTTGAAAAGAAAGTTGGTGAGAAAGTTGTGACTTGAAGTTATCGAGGTTAAACGTGCTATTATTTGATGAATCAAGATCAATTGTGTCGATGGCGGCCAAGACCGTTCTATGTTGACTTGGACAATGTTGTAGAAATTCAAAAGAAGACATAACACATGGTGCTTGAGCCAAATCTTCAACAATGTTGGAGTTTTGGGTGGCATGTGAACTAGGATTAAAATTTGATTTGTGAATAATGCTCTTGGGAGGGCGTAAAATAGAGTCAAAAATGGGTTTCTCAATCTGAAGTGACCTAGATGGAGGACTAACAGTGGAGGGATATGGATATGATGGGATACCATTAGTGACCTTCTCTTTATCAGGTTTAGCTGGTGTGCCATATGTTGCGGTGAGAGTGGTTAAATCGATCCCATTGAACATATAAATATAAATATGAGCACTCGATGAGGCTTCCTCACTAGGAGGATGGTTGGCATTTCCCTGCTAAAGGGGAAAGGGCTTAAGAAACCATGGATTTTTGTTGAGGAAAAGGTTGTGTTAACACAGCTGGTTGGGAATTCCCTTTGAAAACTTTTGCAACTTCGTCGTGATGAGGACAGTCTCAGGTGTAATGATCATCCCCACAAATGAGACACGAGAATTTTGGTTTTTCGTTGTGGTTTATTTTCAGGAGAAGGTGGTGGAGATTGTCTTTTTGGATTTTCATTATTATTATTATTCTTTTTGGGTTTATTTTTTGTTTTCTTCTTTCCCCCATATTTTTGCAAAGAGGCGTATTGAACTGCATTCACCTCAGAGATTTGATTCGGGGGGGAGGTAGAAGAGAGTGAAGTCGAACTGGTGATGGATGCAGAAATAGAGCGATTAGTCATTCCGATCTACTATGATGAATATTGGGTTTTGACGGTATTGATGAATCCATCCGCATGTGTCATGGAAGAAGGTTTGGATGGATCACTAGAAGTACGGAGATCATTTGGTATCAACTCATACAATGTACCAGATTGGGAGTAAACCATATCTAAATTCTAAGCGCAATAAATGGCATCTTCCTCAGTGACCACACTATCCATGGTGACTTCACGAGCTATTGGGGGTAAAAGAGATTTAGTAAACCATTAATCCAATAATTGGTCAGGAATAGTCGCTTTAATCAACCTTCATCGTCGTCTCCACTCATGAATGTGATCAGAGATATGTACGAAGTTCATTTGACAAAGTGAGGTTAATAGTTAAGTACCCGTCTCGTAATGTATGGGTAATTGAAAATGAGTGAGAAATGCCATAGCTAGGGAGTTTAAGCCTTGAAAAGTACCACATTGAATTTCAATGTACCATTTTGTTGCGGAACCCGTGAGTGTGTGTTGGAAAAGATGCAAATGTATAGAATCATCCATCAATGAGTTTGATTAACACCATATATGGAATGTCATAACATGGTTGTTCGGGTCTTCCCCAAGTTTACCATCAAATTTGGGGATGTCAGAAGGTAATTTAGCAGGAATCACCGGCCATAAAGGAAAATGTAATATGGGATCATTTGTAAACCGAGACAAATCTAGTAGATCAAGTGTAGCGAGAAATGGTAATTGTCGGTTAACCTGAGGGTGATACTGATGCGACATAGGGACACCAGTGGGACCATAAACTAGTTGAGGTGGATAATTTTATCCAGTAGGCCCTCCCATATATGGTTTTTGTTGACCGGTATAGGAAGGATTTGATTATTGTTGAGGAATGTTCATGAGTGGAAGGAAACCTGGTTGATTCTGAGGAGTATAAGTCGGTTGATTAGGTCGAGGGGGATAAATAGTTTTTCCTTGAGGAGGGTAAACATTTTTTCTCTGTGGAGGGTAAACATTCGACCCTTGGGGAGGATAATTTTGTTGTCCTTGAGGACCCCAGGTGGGATTTGGGACACATGGATAAGGTTGTCCAAAATATAATCTAGAAGGAACAAGATTTGGTACTCCTCCTTGTGGGTTATGGTATTATTTTCCCCCTTGGTAAGGTTGATTAAACGTACCTCCTTGAGGTACTCCCTAGGGTTGTGAATGGTTTTTGACAATGTTATTGGATAAATGGGTGAATGTGAACATAAACTAATCTCCCTAGATCCACCTGGATCTAGAACAAATCAAGACAAGACATGATGCTTTCCCTAGGTTGCTACCATTGAATTTAGCACCAAAGAAGGATTTTATGACATACCTTTATATATCGCTTCCTTATATCTATGTTGTCCCTGCTTCGCTCCGGTGCTCTTGTGAAATCAGATCTGTAATGACACAAACCAACCAAAGTGAAAGCAATAATTTTAGATTCAATGGAGACCTAGACATGTGATCAAGGAGTCATGTAATAAAATGCTAATGATTTTATGGGAAAGAGCCATGCCACTGTATCATATTAAGTAAAAGTGGAAGATACAACCAGATTGCCTTGATGTCGCAAGTTCCCCTTCAATGGCCCTTTTTTCCAACACACATATACACTTGCTCTGAATTTGCATGAAGATAATCCACAAGTCTTGATGGACAAATGGAGGCCTCAAGCATCAATTGTATCAGGATTCTTCACACAGTCTTCAGCCTATTCTTTGCTCAATCTTTATTGACCTTGCTTAACCTTTTCCATGAGAAATCCATTATTATATAGGAGAAGATGAAGTGGTTACTAGGATGAGGATGATCCCACTAAATCAGAAAAGCCACTAAGATCAAAACCATGCAGTCACCACCTCACATTCTAGAAGATTCTCCTTATAGAAGCTTCGTAAAACTTCTTCCTTTTCTCAGCTTCAAGCATCACCGCACCTTGCATATATAGTAGCATGCGGAAATCCCACAAGCCAGACATAGAGAAACATGCAGAAAAAAAGTATTTTCTCACTGTGTACCACTGTCAGCCTGCGACATCATTCTAAAAATGTGCCTTGTAGGATAAGAAATCAACCATTTTTCTCATGTGAAATATTTTTTTAGAAGCCTGGACACATGCCTATGGGGTCACATCAGAGTGACCAAAATAATGTGTAACAGACAAAAGGGGGTTTTCCCCCTACCATAGGTTGTGTGATAAATCTGGACCAATAAAAGGGGGTTTCCCCCCTACAGGTATATGCAAGGGTGGTTGTCCCCCAAGAGGGAAAGGCCCACTAGATAATGGTTGCCCCCCAGTCGGGATTTTTCCTGCAGTTTATTGTGTGTGTATGGCAAGGGTATGCATTATTTGATGTAAAGGTGTTTCAATAGGATTCTATGGAACATAGGGAGTTGTAGTGTGAAAAGGTGTAGTGGTGGGAGTAATGGTCGAAGTACCTTATGCATGATTAGGTGTTACAACTCCAGCATTAATTTGGATTTGTGTTGACGTAGAAGTAGGATCGATTACTTGTTTGATGGGACGATCAATAGTCTCATTGGATGGTCCTGCCTCAACAGCAACAGGGGCAAGAGGCTCATGAGGATCAAGAGGTGGTCTATTAAAGTTAAAATGTTCATAAATATCACATCCCGATGGATTCCTCCACATGAAATGAACAAGTGTCTATTGTGGATTCTCCATGCCAGTAGACCGGACAGGAGTTATATATTGATCTGAACCCAGGGTGATTAGTTTCTAATAATTGGTTGATTATGTCACTCCTTCAAAGGGTTAGCTATAGATCGTTTTACTTGAGCGATTTGAAATTAAAGGTAAATTTGAAGTCTTATAATCTTGAATTCGAAGTGAATGAAAACCCCTTTAGTTTCCTTATGTGTTATATGTCATGCTTGTATTTAATATTCTATGTGCGGAAATTTCATGGAAAAAAAAAATAAGAAAACAATACACATAATCGATATGACACTCCCCTCGATAACAGATTTCACCCGATGTGGGCTACATCTCCGGGTCATGCTCCAAAGCTTCACCGTTTTATTCTCCTCATTGTAATGATGTCTCTCCTTTACAAGTTGTAAGGAGAAAGTCCCTTTTCGATGATGGCAACAAGAGATCGGAATGTGATCAGGAATGTATATAGCTTCATAAGTTCTCATGCTCATGAGGCATCCATGATGCTGACATGGACATCATTCCCACATACTCAATACATAAAAGAGGAAGAATAAAATATGATCCCCATCACCATGGAGTCATAGAGTGTCTTAGATCTATTGCTCAGATCCAAGCATATATGAAGCCCATATGAAGATCCTGAAACTACGAGATTTAGAACTACTTCATTGGCCACTTATCATGCAAGTGCCACAATTTCTCTGTCACATGTAACCGATTGGTTTTATGTGGAACAAGAGAAGAAAAGAAGAGATAGAAGGAATAGGTTGATCTTGTTACCTTGTTGCAGCCCCTCCATGCTCTTTCAAACCTGTAACATGCATGTTATGCTGCAACATTTAATGAAAAAACAACATAATGAAAAGCATGCTTACATTGGATTCTCCATAACATAGCTTTCTTATCTAAAGCTCTATTGCAAAAAAATACATCACCATTGGATTCGTGTCATCGAATTACCTAAAAACGGTTGTCAAGTCGTCTCCATCAGACACTGTCACCTTCAGGCCCTTTCTACCTTCTACCTCAATCTACGTGCAATTCTGGGAAAATAATGCACTATCTTAATTGGAATTTGTGCCACTGTACAGCCTAGGTATGCTTCCTTGTGCATTGGCAGAGTTCAACACTTAAAAAAAAAGAGGGTGGAATTACCCATAACTTGTTTAGCAGAATTGGATGGCGGAGGCTAAGTTAAGGCACTAGTTTAGAGGAGGTCAAGAGGTCAAATTTGTTGGCCTCCTTTTTTGGAATGCTTCCCAAATCTATGCTAAGTTTGGTGAATCTGCTAGATTTGGCGGATCCAGGAGATTTGGCGGAAATTAATTCAAACTAATTTTTCGAAAATTTTGGCATGCACCCTCACTAGGCATTTGTCGGTTGCCACGTGGCAGCCTCTAATTGGGCCATGTGGCAGCCACCCATGAACCTACTGATTGTTCCTACCATGTCACCTATTGACTTCACCTGTACGGACTGCCATGTCAGCTACTGACTTTACCTACCACCTCAACTGCCACATCATCTGTACGGACTACCACATCATTTGTACGCACTTCCACTTCCGCTACCATGTCATCTGTACAGATTTCCACATCAGTCGTCACTTCATTGTATGGATTATAAGGACTACACGTGGCATGATATTATTATTCCATGGATCGGCCCAAAAACTCCAAAATAGGGTGACACGTGGTAGCCTCTAGTGTTTCCATGTCATCATGCAGATGTCAGCATGCCCTGTGCCGCCTTCCTGCTTCTTCCATGTGTGTTATACAGATGTTGGCGTCATCTATATGGATGTTGACGTCAACAATACGGATGCTAACTCATCCCCTGTTGACTAGGCTAGGATGACCAAACTTTGACCGCGAATATATTGCAATCTGTAACTTCATTTGATGAGTTTTTTGCATCGTTAGAAATATTGCGATGTGCTCTTCATGATCATGCCATTTTTACTGAGTTTTAGGAAATTTTATTTTTTTCCCTTTCTCTATTTGTTGAGGCCATAATGAGCCTCCTGGGACACTTCTGAAACTTTTGTGATGTTCCCTAGATCTATCCAGATCATTCCTCCCAACTGAAAGGACTTTTTCTCCCCAATAGTCTTTACATTACAATTTTTCATGTCCATCGGACTTACAATAAGAAACCCATACCGAAACTACCTCACAAGGCCTAACAATATCAACATGTGCCGAAAAAGGAGTGATATTAACAATTATCACTTTTATGTAATACCATTCCACGGGGTCTGAAACACAATATGTGCTTTACAAAGATGGCCACTGTCGAATAACTCAAGGATTTTCCCCATTCGTTCAGTCATTATGTCGAACATGTCCTCTTTACCGAGATTTCCTTTATCTGGTAGTTGGTTTCCTTCTAGTGGCGGATTTCCTTACAACACTGCATGACTAGTTGTTTCCCTCATAGGTGTCTTCCTAGTCTTCTTGTTCCTCTTTGGGTATAGATCTAGATGTAAGGCCCAACAAGTGGCCTCATCATGCCCATATCTGCTACAATGGTTGTAGTATCCTTTCTCCTTCAGAGGTGCATTTCCCCTGCTATTTTTCGTGTGTGGAAATAAATCTTCCATCCTCATCCTTCTCCTGGTTACCATAACCTTCCTGCACAAGGATTTTCTCTTCCAAAACTAGGACAATGCGTGGTTATTCAATCCACAAAAAGTTCATGGTATTTGATGCCACAAGCTTTGTTTTATATGATTAACATGCTTATAATCAAATGGCATTTTAGAGTTTCTAGATTTCTTATACCTTGGTGAGTTTCCTCTGGAGTTAGACTGGCAATAAGAGTTGGTATCAACTCTTCCATTGTGATGCTCATCTCTCCCTGGAGATGTCTCTAATCCTCAATCATGAGAAGTTCTCTCGACCTGCACTAAATCAATTTCATTTCTTGGTTAATTGTTGACTTCTGAAATCTCACTAACTGTCCTGGGGTCTTCTTCCTGAATGGTTTTGGAGATTTATCCAACATCCTTTGGTACATAACCTATCCCAACATATCGAGGCCAAACCACTATCTTTATGGGATCCACAATACCTTGGCCATTGGTTCCAATGCCTCCTCCTTCGTATCCCATTTTTCTCATCAACTTTAAGTCGATGCAAGAAGCATTATGTTCAAGGATTTCAAAATATTCATCAACATTAATCAATAAAGGAACTAAACATAGTTTATTTACTTCCACCTCAGACTCGAACTCTTGGTCTACTTCTTGAGATGTGTCCAGTTTTTCCTGGTGAGAAGAATCACTGGAAGATGCTTCTAGGAATCCTCCTTGGTTTTTGGATGCATGTAGGTCATATTATTTTGCTTGAAAACGTGTGCATGAATATTCACTATCATTCTTGCACCCATAATTGGTGAATTTTCCATGGTCACAATATGGTCTTATCACTGTCTCATTTGTAGATCCTTCCCCTATCTACATCTTCATGTCTTGCAACTGCTCTTGCAACCTTTGGTTATCTTCTTCTGCAACATGCAACAATGTATTCAATCCAACATTCTCTACTTGAATCATTTGGTTGATCTCTTGAAGCTCATTGAACCACAATTTTTTTGGTGACCTTGCCATCCTTAGCTTCAACACATGCAATCGGTATCAAGCCTGCTCTGATACCACATGATCTAAACCCAGGGTGATTAGTTTTCAATAATTGGTTGATTCTGTCATTCCTTCAAAGGGTCAACATTATATCGTTTTACTTGAGTGATTTGGAATTAATGGTAAATTTTAAGTCTTATAATCTTGAATTCGAAGTGAATGAAAACCCCTTTAGTTTCCTTATGTATTATATGTCATGCTTGCATTTAATATTCTATGTGCGTAAATCTCATGGAAAACCAACATAAGAACACAATACACATAATGGATATGAAACCTCCCTTGAAAATGGACTTCACCTGATGTGGGCTATGTCTTCGGGTCATGCTCCAAAGATTTACCGTTTTATTCTCCTCGTTTTAACGATGTCTCTCCTTTACAAATTGTAAGGCCAAAGTCCCTTTCTGGTGACGACAACAAGAGATTGGAATGTGATTAGAAATGTATACGGCTTCACAAGTTCTCATTCTCATGAGGCATCCATGATGCTAACATGGACATCATTCCCACATACTCAATACATAAAAGAGAAAGAATAAAATATGATCCCCATCACCATGGAGTCATAAAGTGCGTTAGATCAACTGCTCGGATCCAAGCATATATGCAGCCCATACAAAGATCCTGAAACTACGAGATTTAGAAATGCTTCATTGGCCACTTATCATGCAAGTGCCACAATTTATCTGTCACATGTAACTGATTGGTTTTATGTGGAAGAAGAGAAGAAAAGAAGAGATATAAGGAATAGGTTGATCTTGTTGCCTTGTTGCAGCCCCTCCATGCTATTTCAGACCTATAACACACATGTTATGTTGCAACTTCAATGACAAAGCAACATAATGAAAAGCATGCTTACATTGGATTCTCCATAACTTATCTTGTTGATCTGAAGCTCTACTGCAAAAATAGACCTCGACGTTGGATTTGTGTCGTTGAATTACATAAAAACGACTGTCAAATCGTCTAGATTGGACATTGTCACCTTCAGGCCATTTATGGACCTCTTGCCTCGATCTACATGCAATTATGGGAAATTAATGCACTACCTACATTGGAATCCATCTCACTGTACAGCCTAGGCACGCTCCCCCGTGCACTAGTAGAGCTCAACACTTAAATATAAAAGAGGGTGGAATTACCCATAAATATGTTTAGCTAAATTGGTTGGTCGAGGATAAGTTAAGGCACTAGTTTAGAGGAGGTCATGGGGTCAAATCCATTTGCCTTATTTTTTGGCATGATTCCTAATGCTCTGCTAACTTTGGTGCATCCCTGCTAGATTTCGTGGATATGCCAGATTTCGCAGAACACTGCCAGATTTCGCAGAACACTGCCAGATTTGGCTGAAATTAATTCAAACTGATTTTTTGAAAATTTTGGCATGTGCCCTCACTGGGAATTTGTTGGCTGCCACATGGAATCCTATGATTGGGCCATGTGGCAACCACCCATTGGCCCTACTAACAATGCCTGCGATGTCATTTGTACATACTGCGATGTCAGTTACAAACTGTACCTGCCACCTCAGCTACCACGTCATTTGTACGGAATGCCACATCAGTTTCCACATCATTCGTATGGACTACCATGTCAATCGACACAACACTATATAGAATTCCACGTGGCATGATCTGATTGGTCCATGAATTGGCCCAAAAACATCAAAATTGGGTGACATGTGGCAACCTCTAGCGCTGCCATGTCATCATGCTAATGTCAGCATGCCACATTTCGGCTTCCTTCTTCTTCCATGTGTATTGTACGGATGTTGACTCATCCCCTGCTAACTGGTCTAGGTTGACCAAAATTTGACCACGAATCTCTTTCAATCCGTAACTCTATTTGACGAGCCATTTGCGTTGTTAGAAATCTTGCGATGCGCTCTTCACGATCATGCCATTTTCATTGGGTTTTGGGAACTTTGAATTTTTTCCCCTTCTCTGTCTGCTGAGTCCATTATGAGCCTCCTAGGACACTTCTGAAACTTTCGTGATGTTACCTAGATCCATCTAAATCATATACTCAGCATAATCACATTGTGTGTCTTCCATGTTTGTTTTGGTATACAACCTCAACAGCAGAAGTTGAACTTCTTCTTCTATTATGTTATCGAATGAGTCCAATCGAACAAGAAGTGGTTCGAGAGGAGCTTCTGAAACAGGGGTAGTATGAGGAATGGAGTTCTCAACCATGACCAAGGTGCTTTTAGGATTTTCTAACAAAGGAGTAGCAGTGCTCCCAACGTTGGAATGATTTTCTACCTCTTCACGGTAAATGTCTTCAGGTGAATTAGGAGGTAAGGGTTCATAGCCTTCCTGAGGAAACCCTTGCATCCTATGTGATCTATGAAGACCTTTATCGTCTACAGTCTCAATCTTGAAAAATTATCAAATAAACCAACAACACACGCTAAAAAACCTAGAAGAACCAACAAGCAAACAAAACCTTCCCTCAATGACCATACTAGTTGGTGATGAAATCCAACATCACATGATCAAATTGAGAAGGGGCTAGGATATGGGTGGGTGGAACAGTTATGTTGGAGACCTTATTAGTAGACTTACACCTTGGTGCAAGCTTCCACACAACAATCATGGATTTACCCTCCAAGGAGATTGAGTGAGTTTGACCAACGTTTGTTCCAGATAAATCAAATATTTCCCTTCACCATCACCTTGTGTGAGGACCCTAAATACTATGGCTACTAAGGACACCAACTCACAGTCACCCTCTGGGCGGGTACAGTCGACAGTCCATTCCAAACGTATGTGTAGAATAACAAGTTTGAAATCCTACGAGATAACTGAGGACAAGTGGACCAGTAGAACTCCAGAGGACCTCAGACAGATTCGGAATTCATGAAGCACCGAGACAAAATGAAGATATATGCACCTCAACAATAACCCCCAATATATGATCTTACTACTATGAATGGTTAAACCTTGGAGGGATAATATTTTTGTCTCTCTCGAACGTGACCTCGTGCGTAACCCTTGTGTGAGAGGGGGATCCCAGCTATGCTTATACGTAAATTGGATTTTCTCTCCCTATCACAAGATGATAAGTTTTTTTTTAATTCTTTGGAGAGTTGTACTCACAGCCTAATACAAAGCGCTAATCCTAGTCTAATGTTGGTGGAAGAATCTAAAAATAAAAACTTTCTAGATTGATTTTAATTAGCGTTGATTCTAGTGCTTGTTCTTTACTCAGAGGTGAATGAGAGTGAAACTGATGATGTTACGACTCGAATCCCAAAGAAGAAAAAGAAAATATGATAAGAAAATATGTATTTCAATGAACCTCTATTTACAGGAAGGAGAAGATTTTTCTTTCACTATCAAACACAAAAATGCATAAATTCCATGCAATTGTTTTCAACAAGAATCCAATTCAATGCTAAACTATTCAAAATTTGTTTCTAATATCCAAAAACCAATCATGAAAAGGTATATTTTTGTTTGAATATGAATATGAATTGATTTAACTTAATGCTTCTTATGCCAAATGGGTTTCACTATTGCAGTTTTAGACAATTGGAAGCAAGCATCATACAAACAAAAAGAACACTCTCACATCAATCAAATAAGAAGTAAAAACAAATCCAAACTTTTCAAAAAGAAAGCCAAAATCACAAAACTTACTTACGAAATTTTCTTGGAAAAATACAAATATCAAAGACCAATTAGAACAATACAAATATCTCTGAGTTTCCTTGTAATAACCTTCAAACGATTAAATGAAAGAGAAATTATCAAAAACAAACTCAAAATATTGAAGAGAAAGAGTGTTTTCAAAACAAGGATTTTTTTTTTAAGGAAATCCAAACAAAGGTAAAAAAATATTAAAAATAAATAGGTTGCAGGCTTGATAGAAGACACAAGTTGACAGAACAAGTCATGAGTGGAAGAAGAAACCAAAAATTTATACCCAACATAAGTATCCAACAATTTTTCAAAAAAGGATAAAAATTAGCGCTCTGGTCTTATCATCACCAGAGCGCTAAATCGCTCCCTAAAGCACTGCAGGGGAGCATCGATACTGGAATCAGTGCATTGGATGTAAAGGAAAAAGGGCACGATTTTCTGAGAATGAAAAAGAATCAACCCAGAAAATAAAAACTCAGGCAAGCTTGATCATCAATCTGTGTGATATGAGTTTAGGACTGACAAAAAATGTATAAAATAGAAAAATACAATGACCAGGATCTGAAGATGAGAAAAAGCTAAGACAAAACCAAGGAAAGAAACCGAAACTAAAATCTTTGATCCCCAGTGGAGTCACCAATTTCTGTTGTAGGAAAATTCCCCTCCGGATAGGTGAATGACCTCTTGGATCCTAGACCCCTATGACCAAGATAGAAAAATGCTAACATTGGACACTAACATTCCTTTAAATGCAGCTAAACTAGTCAAAATCAAAAGAGGAAGAAAAGTGGATGTACCTTTTTCTGAAGCTTGTCCTTGCTCAGTCCAGGGTGAACATGATCTTCATTCCATTTAATGAGTTCTTCAATTCAATAGACAACAAAGACAATGCATGCTTCCTATTCTACCAAGATTAGTTTAAACTAGATTTATCAAGAAGAGACAAGCCCATGCAATAGTACATAAACTTGAAGGAAACAAGCCAAGAATATATTAATGAGAACATAACAAGGTAATTAGAATCTGTAGATGTAAATGCAGTAGCCTCACCAAGTCATCCTTGTCCAATCCCTTTCTCGAAAGATCCATGATCAGAATGACAATACTTTTCACTAATATTCTCCTTTTCACCATGAGAATGCCTCCTTTTATAGGCTTTGGGAGGCTCAACCACTTTAGTTATCTTTGGAATAAATTGAGGATATGACTCCATCAACTGTGGTATTTCCCTTAGATACATCCTGAAGATTGGATTCGAGCCAAGCCAACTTGGATCCTTTCTAGTTGTCTTCAGAGATAAGGAGGATTTATCCCCTAGAATCTCTCAACCAATCGATGCTCCCTTAAAGCTGGCAACAGAGCACTATAGTGCTCCCTACTAAGTGTACAAGGAGCGCTAGCACTCCCTACAAGTGAGAAGGGGAGCATTGATCTCCAAAAATTCGTTTAATTTGATAATTTCCCAAGGAAAAATAATTTATATGCTTTCCAAATGATGTGTTTTCCTTTCCTAACATGTCTTAGAGGGTGTATCAAGTGTTCTTATGGTGTCATCTGAAATGTGACACATGCAGGACGGAAATACAATGTTTGCGACACTTGCAACAAAAGTGTGACACTTACGATAATGATAATGGGGCATTATCGAAGTGAGGAATTTTGACGTGTAACACTCATTCCACTGAAATTTGGTTTCCTTCTTTAACAATTTCTCCATTGGTGCAGTAATTTGTGCATGCCTCTTTAAAAACTTCATGTAATAGCATGTATGTCCCAGTGTTTCTCTTAACTGGCACACTGATTTTGGTATTGGTAAATTTACAATGACTACAATCTTAGTGGGGTCCACTAGTAAACCTTGTTTGCACACTATATGTACCAACAATATCCCAAAAGGTGTACCAAAAATGCATTTTTTGATGTTTAATGATATCTGACATTGTTTGTATCTTTCGAACAATAGTCTTAACACTTTTACATGGTCCTTTAACAGACTATATACAGTCCAATCATCCAGATATACTTCTAGAAACTAATGTATGAATTCCTTAAAAGAAGCGATGACTACCCTTGAAAATATATCTGGTGCATTCTTCATCCCAAATGGCATGACTGTATATTGGTAGGATCCCCATTCTATACAAAAAGTAGTCTTATACCTGTCCTCTGGAGCTATTTTAATCTGATGGTAACATGAGAATACATTTATGAATGAATATGATTCATGGCCTCCCACATTCTCTAAAACCTCATATGTAAATGGGGTAGGGAAAGGGTTGTGCAAACAAACACCATTGAGTTTCATCAGATCTACACAAATCCTTATTCCCCCTTTCTTATTTTCTTATACTACCATGGGACTAATCCATTCAAGTTCCTCTACTAGTTGTATAATGTCAACTTCCAACATTCATTCAATTTATGCTTATACACTGGATTTAGTCTGTAAGGTCATTGTCTAACAGGTCTAGCCTCAGCTTTGAGGGGTATCTTCATCTCACCTAGCTCCCCTGTTATGCCTTTCATCTCTGTAAAGGTCGTTGGGAACATGTCACTATATTCGCGCAGTAACTTTGTTATTATTTCTACTATATGATCATCCCAATGGTCTCCAATACTTTCCATTTTAGGATTTTCATTCATCCCAATGTTGACTTTATTGACTTTGATTGGTGAAACAAATACTTCTGACTCCAGAGATGGACCTTCCACCTCTCTTTCTCCCTCAATATTTGCAATATGAATGTTGTGTGGATCATCTTCATCCAGTGCGTCCTCTTCAACATGATAGCATGAGAGTAACTTGTTGTCTATCTATATGTTCTGTTGTTGATATTCTATCATGATTTCA
>JASDQU010102905.1:74359-87394 GCA_032191745.1 Picea mariana | reverse complement strand
AGGCATAATATATCACATCAGGCTCCTCGGTCTGTGACCTAACCCTAAAAAACTAGCTTATTCAACTCTTCTACAAACTTATTAAAATCAACCACCCAAAAATTCATACTAATCAACTCCCTGTGTTATGATGTGATATATCCCTATCTCTCACACACACTTTACCTAGAACTCCTAGGTCCTTATTTATACTATTTTATTGGATTATAGCCATTACAATTCTTATCAAAAAACCTAACCCTATCATGGTTAGTTTGGTTTGCCTGTGTGCCACATTTATTTTCCTCCTGCATGCTTATTTTCCTTCT
Source organism: Picea mariana (assembly GCA_032191745.1). Lineage (NCBI taxonomy): Eukaryota > Viridiplantae > Streptophyta > Pinopsida > Pinales > Pinaceae > Picea > Picea mariana. Next base: position 87,086 of record JASDQU010102905.1, on the reverse strand, counting down.
TTTTCTGCCTTCTTCTTTCTTGCCACATGTTTCTTGCACTCAAAAATTAGGTCTTTCTCAAAACAGATCTTTCTCCAAAAATAGGCCTGCGCCCATAATAGACTTCCTTCTCAAAATAGGCCTGCGCCCATAATAGACTTCCTTCTCAAAATAGGCCTGTGCCCAACAGTGGAGGAGGTATGTATTGATTGTAGGAGGTTGATGTTCCTCCTCCATGATTGGAATTATATGTCGGGGCCTAGGGTGGCCATGGAATCATTGTTTGAACTAGATTCACCAATTGTACAAGGATATGTCCCCCAGGTGTTGGAGTAGGAGGGACTGCAAACATGGGGTGGCGTATGGGAGGATCATAATATGGATTTCCTCCATAGGGTTTGGGATATTATTTGATTCCAATAGTGGGTATTTTTTTTCCTTGAGGATTGAATTGGGCCATGGACCCAATTACCCCATCTACAACATGTGACACTCCTAGCTTATCTTGAGAAAATGGTAAGGGTTGAGGAGCATCTCGTAAAACCGTGTAAAGAAATCCTAATTAAGAGTATATTATATCAAATTATTGGGACTTGGTGATCACTTCATCTTTAGTCTGAGGCATAGTGGTGGCCACATCCTTTGCGATGAATGAGACTAGTGATTTGTGGAACCAATCTAGTCTTTGTTCTGGGGTGGTTTCAACCTTACACAGCCTTTGTCTTCTATGCCATTTGTGGATATGGTCTGTGATATGGACAATAGTAGTTTGTTGGAATTCAAAGATAATTTCTAAACCATTATCATGGATAACTTGGATCTGGAATAATTCCAAGAAGGATTTGCCCAATGATTCGAAGGTTGCATGGGACCTTGATTTCTCATCCACATACCATTTTGTAGATGGATCATTGATATTTCTTTGGAATAACCATAGGAAAATGTAATCTCCCATGATTCTATTAGAGGAGCACCATAGTTGAAATGTCATGATGTGATTAACTGGGTCCTCACCTTCTTTTCCCTAAAAATTAGGGATGTCTGAAGGTAGCTTCCTAGGCATGTTGGGCCAAGTTTCATTGTGAAAAATGGGGTCATTAGTGAGTTTGGTTAAATATGGAATATTGAATGTTGCCAAGTATGGAAAGATGGGAGTTGGTCCAACCATTGTTCATGAAGGTTGAGAACTTGTTCCTTGAGAGGAAGTTTGATCTCTTGTTCCTTGAGAGGAAGGTTGAGCTCATGATCCTTTAGAAGGAGAGCTAGTAGATGGGTTTCTTGGGATTTTTGTGCCAAGAAAGGTAAAACTAAGAAATATTGACCCCAAAACTTATGCATGCAAAGGTGATCATGGACATTGAGTTGAAGTGTCAGCAAAATCTAGGATACCTCCTAATATGGGAGGGAGGTTAGGTAAGCATTTAAAACGATGAGGGTTTTGTGGTTCCCCTATGATTCTAGACTAGCTAAAAAGGTGTGCGTGAATAGTCATGAGAGAAAACAATGAACACATTCTTTTGTATTTTTCCTACAATAATAATATAACTCATAGTTGCATGCAATTATCAATGAACACCACACATAAATCAACTGAAAGAAAAATTTTGGCTAGGTAGGTTTTATCCACATGGGGGAATAAAAAATAAATTACATGTTTTATATATACATAATGTCCTTCCTCTCAAAACAACATTGGACCTTCCAATATCACCCAACAATGGGAAATGAACCCATCGGAAGAGGAACTAGTGAAGGTATGTATAGTTAGTTATAATGAAGGGTAAATGGGGCATACCTTGAAAGAATTGATGATATTTCCCAATAGAAAAAAAAAATGAACAAGGTGTGATTGCATCCCACAATCACCATATGGGTGGAAAAACCTAGTTTTGGTCACTAAGTCACCTCAGTTAAGGGAAGCAGGGGACTCTCGGCATAAAAAATTGGTCGTGGGCCAGGTAACCTATCAAGAGCTGAGTGGATCAAGGAGGTATGCATGGACCAAATGGACCTCGAAATTCATCCCTTCATGGATATATACCTTACTTATGGCACTAGAACACTTCACTTGGATAATTTTGGATCCATGGTTTTTCAACCTAAGTTTCAATGTGAAAATATGACGGGGTTTTTTTGGGATGCCTACCCATGAAATCCTACCTTATAGTAAAGAATTATTTTGTTCCCCTCCTGTGGAGGATTTTAATGATTTTTTAATGGTTGATTTTTGATGAATTAGGATGAGAGACTAGGGTCGTGGATCACTCTCATTGAATTAATGGTGTTCTTTGAATAATTCCTAAATATATATTGAGTTTTTTAATCCTCCTAGATCACTTGTGAGCACAGGGATTAGAGCATACTTTGACCTCAATTATATAATCGAAACTTTTTTTTGGGGTGAGTGTGATCTGTATTTTATGATAAGAACAAAAATGAATATAGATTATTATTATTATTAACATAGAGACACAAAAATAACAAATATACAATAACATAGATACAATAAAAATGGTTTCTATTCAATCAGCAGAAAACAAGCTTGCAAGAATGGTGGTGGCTTATCTTTGAGAAGAGTTGTGAAGGTTGCGCTCATTCGCAAGAAGATGGTTACAATGAGGCTCTCCAAGAATTTTTACAATAAATAGGAATCCCAAAACCCTAGACATCCAAATACCTAACCTTAGGAGATGAAGCGCCAAAAGTCATGTGGGCCCCATTGGGGTAAGCTAGTACATCAACTTCCCGAGGTCGTAACTTTTGCATACGATCTTCGCTTTAGGTGCATGATAGGCCATTAGAAATTTCTATCCATGGAATTTACGTGTTTTCTTCAGACTCTAAATTTTTCCACAAGCTTACTGTGGCGAGCCCTAAAAACATGTTTTAGGGCCTCAAAACAACCCCGGAAGTTAGGGACCTGAAAACTAGGAAAAAAGTGCCAAAATGGAAAACTTCCAAAATGAGCCAGTCTAAATAGGTGGGGGACCAGTGACATCCATATCGATCAATCATCCCCCCTTAGGAAGAAATGGTATCCATTTCGTTGAGTGCCCCCATCAGATGAAGAAATTTTTGTTGAATTTGGCCCCAAGTGAGCCACTTGCCTTGGTGCAGGAGCTGCCCTGCCTTGACAACTCGATAAAGTTGGATCCTTTGTTGGTGAGTGCCCTTGAACTATGTATCCACAATATTATTATTGGATTCATGTTGCATGCAGTCAAGCTTGAGATCTATCGGTGCCAACTATTCTTCTATCTCTAAGGTGTCCAACAATGGTGGGAAGTATGGTCGAAGGAGATCCACGTTGAATATTGGGTGCAAGCCAAGGAAAAGAGGAATATTGAGTTTAGAAGAATTCTCACCCACAACCTTGGTGATTGTGTAAGGTCCTTAATGGAGTGGGAGAAGATTCAGATGGGGCCCTGTAAGGCATTCTTTCTGCAAGTGTAACCACACTTTGTCTCCCACTTGAAACTTATGAGGCACCCGATGTTGATCATGGCATTGATTGTACTTGGCATTGGCCATAGGTCTGGGCGTGGAAGCAATGGACTTGGTAATCTTGGTGTCCACTAGTGACCATAGGCTCAACCAAAATGTGTTGAGGAACTGACTGTCCTGATCTAAGACAATAGTTTGTGGGATTCCAAAATGTACCCAGACTCATTCAAAGAAGAGCTTGGAAGTGGCCTCTATTGTGATGCTCTTCTTGCAAGCCACCAGAATCACCATCTTGGAAGAGCGATCAACAACCACAAAGACACATTCATTTCCCCTCTTAGTAGATGATGGCCCAACATTTAGTCCATTAAGATGGATTCTCATGGCCTATCAGGAGTAGGCAGGGGGGTGTACAGCCCATGTTTCTTAGTGTTCGGCTTGGAAATAGCGCAAGAAATGCAAGACCTAATATACTTGCTAACATCCTGTCAAATTTTCGGCTAGTAGAAATGTTTCTGCAACATTACCACTGTCTTTTCTACACCGAAGTTTCCTGCCACCCGATTGTAGTGGGCTTCCCAAATCAGTGTCGTGCAATTGCTTGATGGAACATAGAGATGTCCCAATCGACACAATAGCCCATCCTGAAGATGAAAATTAGCGACAATTGAGTTTATGCCCAACATTTGATATGTGGTGGCAAAGTTAGGGTATGTCTCATAGAGGTTGGGCCATCTGGAGATCTCGTGGCTACAAGAGTCTAGCACTATGGTGAGTGTCACAACTAGAGGTCGGTTGAGGCAATCGATGACTCGGTTGGTACTACATATTTTATACTTTATGTTGACATGCAACTATTGAAAATATGTTGACCACTTATGATAGTGATCATTCTGCAATTTTCCTTGTATCTGCATGAATTGCAATGGTTTATGATCAGTGTGGATGATTGTCTCCTTCTTGAGAATGTAATGTCTCCACTAGAGGAAGGCCTACACAATGGAGTATGTTTCTTTTTCATAAGTAGGGTACTTACGAACATCATCTAATAGTGTCTCACTATTATAGGACATGGGATGGTTGTGTTGAGTGAGAATTGCACCCACAACATAGTCTGAACCATTTGTCTTGATCTCAAGGGGTTGTTGCAGGTTTAGTAATGAAAGTGTTGGGGCTGAGCACAAGCACTACTTTAAAACATGGAATTCTTTTTTTTGGGATAGGCCCCACACAAATATTTCCTTACCACCACCCTGGTTACTTGGATGAGGGCTCGTACAATATGGGAGAATCCCAACATGAACCTGCGATAGAAATTGGTAAGGCCTAAGAAGATCTAAATCTTAGTGAGTGTGGTTGAGGATGGTCAGTCATGGATGACTTGAATATTGGTTGGATCCACATGCACACCATGATTATCCACTATGTACCATAGGTATTGGACCCTATCCATGTCGAAGGAGCATTTTTCCAAGTTGGCATATATATTGTGCTGCTACAGGGTGTGCAAAACCTATTGAATATGCTGCAATTATTATGCCCAAGTATTTTTGTAGATGAGGATGTCATATAGATAAACCACTACAAAAGTATTGGTGAAAGGTTGCAGGATATCTTCCATCATCCTCATGAAAATTGTTGGATCATTTTTCAAACCGAAGGGCATGACCAACCATTCAAAAAGACCTTCTTTTGACTTGAAGGTGGTCTTCCATACATCTGTCTATTCTATGGGGACCTAGTGGTAGCGAGAATTCAGATCAATCTTACTAAAGTATTTGGCCCCCTTGATTTGATCAAGGAGATCGTCGATTCTGGTAATCGGCTACCAGTTCCTGATTGTGATTTTATTTAGGGCTTGGTAATCAATGTAGAGTCACCATGTCCTGTCTTTCTTTTGCACCAACACGATTGAGCTCCCACAAGGTGATGAGCTAGGAAGGATGTGCCCCTTGTGGAGAAATTCTTTGATATGTCTCTTGATCTCCTCTTTCTCTAATAGAGAGCAGAGGTAGACTGGCCCATTTGGCAGTGGTGCATTGGGGGTCAAATTGATGGGATTCTTGACCTGACAGTCGAGAGGTACCTCGGTAGGTGAGGAGAAGATATCTTTGTATTCTACCACGACCTTGTCCACTTTATTCTGATGTGTGGAGAGGTAGGTAGTGAAGGCCCTGGATGTGGTTGCAATATTTCTCTTGCTCTAAGAGCGAATCATGAAGAAGACAAACTTCCTGGTCTGAGAGATGACCTTCCTGCATTGCTTGGAAGAGATCAAAGAAATAGCACTAGGTGGGACTGCCTCAGGTATCCTATATAATTTCCTGTTCAAAGTAACAATAAAACTTTGAGGCCTAAACTCATATACAGCATGACGTTTCCATAAATAAGGTTGGACCAAAAGAACATTACAAACTTCAAGAGGAGAAACATCACACAATACTTCGTCTTTGAAGGGATCGATTTCATACGATAGGCGGCACTGTTGTCTGACGCAGAGATCGCTTCCTTTGCGGAGCCATCCAATGGTGTAGGGTTGCAGGTGTGGCCTTGTTGAAAGGTCTAGCCTCTTTATGACCTCTTCTAATATGAGGTTCTTCTGGCTACCACTATCAACAATAAAGTGCAGCAGGGTTCCTTTTACCCACATCTATGAATGAAAGAGGTGATCTCCTTCTTATGTCTCATCTGGTTCATCGGGATGGATCTCAGTGGTAGCAACAGTGGCATTGGGTTCCACGTCAATGATATATCTCCGCCTTTCTGGTTTTTAATCAGAGTCAGAACTTGCATATGATTTAGAGGATTTCACCTCAGCCACCAATGATTTCTTGGAGCACCAATTAGTAGTGTTATGCCAGGGGCTCTTATGGAAGTCGCACCACTTCCCAGTATCTTTCTTTGTCATTTTGGTGTCCTTCTTTGCTTTCAGCCTAGACTGGTTGTCCCAAGGTTGTCCATCGTTTCTCTATCCTTTGTTCTGTGGGTTGTGGCTTCCCTTTACTTGATTCTAATGTGAGGGGTTCCCAGGCCCAAATTTTTGCGTCCTTTGTTTAAGATTTTACTCAATTTTGACGGCACATTGATAGGCTGCTCCCAAGGACAAGATGTTCAAAAACTCCATTTTGGCCTAGATGTATCTATGTAGACCACTGCAATACTTGAGCACCAGATGTCACTCATAATATTTGATACCCAACTTGGTCTGCAAGGTATGGAAGATATTTGTGAACTCTAGCACTGCTTGGTCTCTTTCCTATCGCGGTGTGGTAAATTTTGTAAATAGGTCATCATAACTTTTGACAGGGTAGTATTGTTCCTTGATAGTGTCCGTCAAGGACTCCCAGATTACCATGACTATAAATAAGGAGGGTTCCTCTATTTCCTTTTTCTCACAAAAATTCTCCCACCAATATTTGACATGGGGGACAACTTTGAGGAGTGAAAACGTAATCTTTTCTCTGTTTAAAAATTTATGGACAGAAAAATGCCCTTCTATCAGATTTAACCATTTGTCTACAACATCTACATATATTTGGCCTTCAAATATGGGAATATCAAAGTTGATTTGTATCTTGAAGGGGGCGGTGCCTCCGTTAGAGGAAGATGCATCGCTTATTGGTAGTTGTCAAAGAATTTGCGAAAACTATCCATCATTTTATTCCTTTGTTGCATGAGGGCTTCGTCGAGCAACATTTTGAAAGGATCTCCTATTTCGTCATATTTATTTTCTCCCTCCATGAGAGGTCACTTGGGCATGTGAGAGATTGTTTCCTCAAGAGAAACAAGCTTGAGACCCAATTATTTGTACCCTGACCTCATTGGGGACATGCATTAAGAACGAAAAGGAGCAGACCGCTCTGATACCACTGATCCATATTTTATGAGAAAATCGAAAATAAATACAGATTATTATTATTCTTAAGAAAGAGACACAAGAATAATAAAGATGCAATAAATGAGATACAATAAAAATGGTTTCTATTCAATAAGAAAATGTGTTGAAAATGTAAAATGCAACATAAAACAAGATCGAGACCCAATTATTTGTACCTTGACCTCATCGGGGACATGCATTAATAATGACAAGGAGTAGACTGCTCTGGTACCACTGATCCAGATTTTATGAGAAGAATGAAAATGAATACAAATTATTATTATTCTTAAGACAAAGACACAAGAATAATAGAGATACAATAACATATATATAGTAAAATTGGTTTCTATTCAATAAGAAAATGTGTTAAAATTTCAAAATGCAGCAGAAAACAAGCTTGCTAGAATGATGGCAGCTTATCTTTGAGAAGAGATGTGACAATTTTTGTCATTCGCAGGAATATGGTTACAATGAGGCTCTCCAAGAATTTTTACAATAAACAGGAATGCCAAAACCCTAGACATCCAAAAACCTAACCCTAGGAGATGAAGAGCCAAAAGTCATGTGGGCCCCGTTGGGGTAAGCTAGTACATAAACTTCCTAGGGTTGTAACTTGTGCATACGATATTTGTTTTAGTCACATGATAGCCCGTTGGAAAGGTATATATGAGGAATACACATGTTTTCATAAAAATTTGACTCTGTATACAATTTGATAGTGATGATCCCTAAAGATGATGTTTAGGGCCTCAAAATGGCCCCGAAAGTCAAGGACCTGAAAACTAGGAAAAAAATGTCAAATTGTCAAAATGAGCCAGTTGGAATAGGTGGGAGGCCACCGACATCCATCTAGATTAGATTTGTTTTTGTGCAAGAGGTGAGATGGTGAAAACAATATTTTAATAAGTTAAAATGTAAGATTGCAAGATGTGGACTTCATGGGGTAATTTACAAGTCTTGTTTAATTAACTTACTATATGTTTTTAAACACACCTTGTGGAATTCTAAACAAAAATTTTTGGATTGCTAACGATGTGGACATGTGGATCCTTACCGATCTTTTAACTCCCTAGATTTTTGTTTATTCTACTAAAATTGAAACTATCCCAGATTGCAATTTGGGCATGTATGGACCCGTTACAATTTTTAAGGTTTATTTCATTTATCCAAAGTAAACTATGAGGTGTCCGAAGTGGATTGGGCCTTTCCTAATTATGATTTTTTCAAAAATGGAGATGGAACACCTTTATCTACTCTTTTTTTATTTCCCAATATCACTCAAGAGAGAGCAAGGGAAGGAGAATAATTAGATTGTCATGATTAGTTCCTAGTCCTAAGTTATTGACAATGGTTGATAAATAAAATTTTAACTTCTCTTACTATCCATCCATGTGGCAGACACAGAAATATTAGTGGTTATTTTTAGTTCCTTTATTGTCTAGGTTGGCTAATTAACTATGCAAGAAAGAACTCAACGTATAATTCTCGTGCTTTATAAAGTGTTAAAAATTGAATCCTAAAGTCTACTTAATGGGAAAAATTAAAAATCTCTTAAATCAATGAGAAAATAAAGATATATGTAGGTTGCAGGGGTATCATTCATTCCAACCATGTAGAGACCAAAAATGATGCAGACAACACAAGACAAACACATAAAAATCATGCCAATAGCATGCTTCTACACAATTGTTTCTTTGAAAGCCACACTGATACAAAACTAAAATCGGGAAGGAAAATTCAGATGAAATCTTCTTCTCTTGAGGCCTAGTTACTCAATTTGAAGGCTTTGGTAGGATGGTTTTTGAACCTACATACACAAACCAGTGAGAAGAAGATTCCTATTGGCCTAAATAGGGATACTTTTGATTATTCCCTAGTATGGTCACCAAACTGTTGTGGTAGTTTTGTTACTTGGCTGAGAAGAAAGACAATCACTTAAGTATATTGTTAGTATATCAAGATACCACAATAAAATTTTAGTCAGTTAGTGAACCAACATGCAAAGTAAAAAAGAAATAAACACAAACTAAAGGATGCATAAGAAATAACACATAAAACTAGAAATTGAGACAAGTGGAGATGATCACCAATGGAAAGGATTGCATTAGTAACATCATAGAGAAATCCAAGGAACTTATGAGACCCCCTATTCCTCCTTTGGAGGGTCCTGATAGMTCYGAATGTARAACTTCTTCTCCTCTTACAATATGGAAWTGGAAATGAAGAATTACAACCAACTTCTCAAGAGGTGAGAATCTTGGCCTTAGTTATGGATGTTGGAATGCTYGTTAAKAATAATGGACTCTCAATATGCAATTCAAAAACATAAAATTACACTTGAACTCTTATTTTTGTGCATACCCAAATCTTTCTTTTATAGGAMTCCTTCAAGCTATTTACCAACTAGTTTACAATGYRAATGGAGATCCTTCATGTAGGTACTTCTCCTAGTMTTCAATTGGTCTCAATGATAATATTAGATATAGATAGTTGGCCTCATATGGTACAACTTAGTTGAAGGTGCATGATATTTGAACAAGGTCATTAATGTGTCATTTTCGCATCATCACGGGTTTCATTGATGTCTGTCATGTGGGCCGTACTAATAGTGCATATTTGAATTTGTTGACCCACATTGTTTAGAAAAAATAATGTGCAACTTCATTTGGTATCCCACATTGAAATTCAAGGATCCACTTTCCATAGTTTTTTGGATTTGATGAATGGAACCTATTAATGTTGAAGATATGTTGTTTAGTGTGTTGCATTGATGATTTATTCAACCATCACCTTTATTTCTTTAAGAAATTTTTTGGTGATAACTACTTCTTCACGGATCTCATCAATAGAGGCCTATAAATGGGAAACCTAATTTGCTATATAGGTATTGGATTCTTCCATTATGCAGATGTTTGTCTTCAAGAAAAACAATTATGTATGAGAAATATTTTTCACTACCTTCTCTAGATCATCGTAAGATCTTGGAAAATAGTCTCCATTGTTCATTCTAGGTCAAACAATTTCCTAGATTTTTTATCAAATCGTAACAAAAGGTCAGTTTGAAAGAGGGAAGCATGATCTTCCAATTGGGTATGAGATGTCTCCAGTTCATTCTTCAATAGTCAATTCTCATTATGAAACTGTGCAATGAAAACTTGCAAGTTAGTTATTTTTGTACAAATTCGATTATGATATTATTCCAAGGCAATGGCCTTCTTGTCATGATTCTCCTACAATTTTTAAAGAACCAAGTATCCATCTTCATCAATCATTCCCATCATCAATTTAGGGAAATAAATAGGGATTAAAATTTGAAAATGATGGTTTAAAAAAGAAATGGGTGGATGGGAAGTCAACCACAAACAATAAGTCACCAGTTGACTGAAAACAAAGTTGATCTTTGGGCATTTTTCCTCTAATAAGAAATCGAACCAAAAAAACAATGTAAAGGATAGGGTATCAATTGATCGTCGACACTCCAATATGACATAAATCCATGGATGTCCATCAAATTCATGATTGCTTTTCTCACCGGTCCAGGAACGCAACAATGGATTCAATCGCAGATAGGTCAAGTAAACAATTTGATAGCATACCCATGAGACCTAGGGAATACACACACTCATTTGGTCAAGTCGATAGTTTTTGAGTCAAGAAAAAGGATTTAAACCCTTATTTGAGATGAAAGAAGAGTCACAAAGGAAATTTTGATCAATCACATCACAAGTTGAATTCTTGGTTAGTCAAATACATCTCCTCCATTCGGCAAGCAAAGTCGAGGATTTATTGAATGACACACCAATTGGGTCTTTTGTTTGTCGATCCATAGTTGATCACATTATGCTTGAAAAGAATGCACATACATTGATATTATAGTCAAGTATATGAAATGAGTCAATGGAACCCTCCTCCGCTAGTCAGGTCAAGACTCAGACGAGCACAAAATTCTCACAAATTTATTTTGCATCGATGGTGTATGAAAATAAATAATTCTTTGCAATCCTACATGGGGGTAAAACTAAATCCATTTGAATTTTATACTAGCTGAGGAATAATTCAAATAGCTCAATAATCATTTTTTGAGAAGGATATAGGTCACATTTTTAAAACCCATAGACAAACTGAGCTTAATTAAAAAAACCAACATCTGCAAAAACTTGGATTATGAACTTCAATAAATATCAATCCATAAAGGGTTCCCACTATCTCATTCTCATTTGAGTATTCTCTGCAAACCTGCTATCACAATACCATCGAATTTGATACCATGTTGGGATAGGAAAATAATCATAGAAGAGAACAAAGGATCTAAGAGAAGTGGTCATTTCTAAAGATATTGTTGCATTGAAGCACAAACACACTCCATGAGATCACAAAGAGATATCTCTCGATGATGATAGATTGATCCATAAGGATCATCTATAAATAGGTTTGGTCATGGACCAAACCAAAAATCACAGGATGAAGTCGGTTGCAACTGTCCATAAAATGTGGATTTGGAATCCAAAGTGGACATGGTCAACCATTAGTTTAGTGAGCAATCAAACCAAAATATTTGTTCAACTCCATTAATATTACAAGGTGATATTTACAAAGAACCCAATGTTTCAACACTTCTCACTCACCCTATTATTGAAATTCATCCTTTATTCCTTCAAATTCTAACTCTCTCCATTCTCACATTAATAATTTTTCCCTTACCTCAATCACTTCTAACATTATTAACATTAGTCCTAGTTATAATCATACCATTGTAGATACATGTTAACTTCAAATATATTTAGCATTGAGAAGGATATAAAATAAACTAAGGCATTAAATTGGTTCTTATATATTGAAACTTAACATGGATATACACTAGTTTTTATTTTTCATTTTTACATATTATTTTTTCATTATTATGGTCAATTTCTTCTTCATTTTTCATCTTTATGTTACAAAACTCAACTTTAATTTCATTTTAATTTATTAGTGTTACATTACATTACAAATCTCATCCATACTAGGTTGTAGACTGCAACTTTCTTCTCTTGATGCTATTAATCTTCCCTCTCCTTTAATAAAAATTAATACTCCCAATTTGAAACTTGCTCTCAACCCTAATGACCTAACAACATTTATGCTCAATGTTCCCCTCCTCAATTGTAGATCTTGCTGAATTTTACCTAGATGATGGGGGTCTAAATTTTGCAATTACATCACAACATCTAGCTTATGAGGGCATTCTTTGTCAAGTTGTTTTTTTCATTTATGATATTCCCACCCATGAAGTGGAATAAATATTATAAAAAAATTCTTTCATTCTTGGGTTCACCAAACCTTGCAAACCCAATCTTTCCAAAAACAAATTTAACACTCTCAAATGCCTCAATAATAACCCAAGCTTAGTTATACACAAAATTGATCAAGGCAATGCCACCATAATAA
>JASDQU010102905.1:52264-73953 GCA_032191745.1 Picea mariana | reverse complement strand
TTTATGTACCAGTCCCCTGGGATCCCTTCCAATGTATGGATAAAGTGATGAGTTCATTCCTATGATGGTGTCATCCTCCACTGTATCCTGCAATTCTCCAAGTGTTCCACTGGTGTTCCTTGTCCATCATAACTCTTCATTTTAGTTCTCCCCTATTCTGCACTAAATCTAATGTGTAGTAGTCATTTACACTGATACCAGTCCTGAATTGTTTCTTTGTGCACACCCCACCATCTTGTAGGTGTTACCTTGAGTGAAATATCGAGGGCTAAGAGACTCTAATTTAATAACACTTCCTCTTAATATATCGTAAATAATTCCTCAAAGTCACTTATCCCATGAAAAATGTGAGGTTCTCTTATCTCTGTACCAACCTATCTTACTGCACGGTCTATTCTTGTGCACCTCCTTGTGTAAAATTCATGTAATCGTTGTTTCCAATTCTCCAAACCAGTTTCTGATTCAGAAGCACATGATGTAGTGCTTCTCCAGCTGAGTACCCCATCTGCAGTTGGGTTAACAAAATCCTCTTCTCACACAATGGTTCTGTACAACTTGTTTATTTCTTCCAGATCCAAACAAGTGGCCTCTACAAACCTTTCTCCTTCTGAAGGATCCAATGTTGAAATCACTCTATATTCACCTGATTCAAAATTCATTTTTCTTATCTTCAGGTTGATTATAGCCTAGTTATAAAATTCCAAATCCATTCCAAGTAATGTTCGGTAAGGTGTTGTGCCATGTACTATCTCTATCACTTCAAAATATTCCATAGTGCACACTCCATCCAAATCTACTGACACACCTTTGATCCTTCCAATAGGTTACACTATGTGTTGATTTTCTAGTTTCAACTGGACAAGTGAATAGCTTAGGATGTTTTCCCCAATACACTGCCACGTCTTCTTAGGTAAGACATTTACTTCAGAGCCTAAATCCAATTTAACATCTCCCATGTTGAAATCCCAAATGTTGGCATTCAGCTTGAATTCTCTTCTTATCCTTTTTTCTTGTATGGAGATGATTGACTATTGTCTTCTCTAACTTCCCTTCTACCTCTATGTTACATATTTCTAACATATTTTTTAAGACCTTAACGGATGATGGATCATTCAATAACTTAACACAGGATTGCAGAAAAGTCTTTATGGTACTTACTTGATCTAGAGGTTGTTCTTTATTGGTATGGTCCATTGAGAATGGAATCTCGTATATTGGTGGGTTCTTAGTTTACTACACAACTGATGTAGATGCAACACTCCACTTGAGAAAATCTTGTCTGGCCTCCTTAGATGTTTCATTTTCTTTTCGTGCATCAAATTGATTTTGTGGCTCAATGTTCTTCTTAACCCATTAGTGCTAAGATGGATCTTGTGTTTCTACATCATTTCTTGTCTTGGCTACTTCTGGAGTGACTATATTGATGTTTCTCCCATCATCCTTGTCTTCTGCAGAGATACATTGGACATTTTGGTTGTTCTGGTTCCTTTTTTTCTAGATCTTTGCCAAGAGTGTTTGGTAGTCTTTTGTGTCATAGTCTATTGCACAACAATACATACATGTCTTTGGTGGAAGTGGACAATCCCTTGCATAATGTCCTAGTTTTTGGTAGTTGTGGCACACTATTGTTCCTCTACCTCATTCAAATCCTCCTCTACCTCATCCTCCACCTTTGTATCCATGTCGATATCCTTATGGCGCATTGTACTGGGTACTTGGTTATACTTCACAAGGTTATACTATGGTTGTGCATTATTATACTACGGCTACACATTATTGTATTGTTGTTGCACATTTTTGTATGGTGGTGGTACTTAGCTGAACTGAGGTGCACCTTGTCCTATCATCATTTCTTCTTGCACACTATAAGCATCTAAAGTTTTTTCTCTCATTAGCTCCATCGTTCTACAATCCTTATCTTCATGACCCACTGATTTGCAAAAATTGCAATATGAACTTTTGGGTAATGTCTTATATTTCTGCAGCATTGGACAATGATATGGATCATGCCCAACAAATCACTCACCATGGTTCTCCTATTGGCAAGGTGTTTGGTAATATTGTTTCCATATCTTCACAAAAGTTGGACATTCGTTCTTATGGTGTCCTTATGTCCTACATAGGGTACACCAAACAAATTCTCTTTTCTCTTTTCCCTTATTCTGATTAAGTTAAAATGTTAGATTCTTCATATTCTCCTTCAACTCCTCTATTGGTGGATCTATCTTCTGATATTGGTTCTCTTCCAGGTGTAAGGCTTCCTGCAGAGTCTCTTCCTAAGTTTGGAATTCATGTTGTCTTAATGGGTGTTTCAAGTGTGGTAACAGTGAGTTCACAAATAAGTGCCTATGTTGCATGTCAGTAATTGCATCTTTCAACTTTCCTTTCAGATGTTTGAACCTATGATCAATATACCAAACAGACTCATCTGGTTTTTTCCTAATTTCAATCATTTCATTCATGTACTAGTATTCTAAGTTGGGATTCTAAAATTCAATTACCAATAGTTTTTTCACGTCTGAGATAGTCTTTGGTACTCCCTATGGACTGTTTACATCTAGGCTCATGTACTAATCCAGCGCATGGTCTCTTAGTGTGATATCTATCTGTGAAAGATTTGTATCCTCATATATGATCTTCTTTGCTTCCCAGATCTTCTCATAGATGAATAACTATTTTTCAGGATCCTTTGATGTCTCTCCCCAAAATTCTAGTAATTTGATCATGGGATCATGTCCTTCCATTTTGAATTGTGTTGAATTATTGCCTCCATGTAGTGTAGAAAATTGACTATTAATTCCTGAACTGGATCCCCCAGTTGATTCTTTGTGATTGGATCCCTATCATGTTTCTTTTCTTCCAATAAAATTCAGTTGTCTAAACACATATTTTTTTTTTTTCTGGTGTATTAGCCGCACATGGGGTTATAGGTTCCACACTAACAATGATCTGGATTGGAGTTATACCTTTTTTTTCTGACACTATACCTCATTTTTTCCTGACACTATACCATATGTTGTGTGTAATATTTCCTCAATAAACTCCACAACCTGAAGATCATCTACCTCTTCTTCATCGCTTTCCAAGCCCTCTTTGTCAGCTCTGGCTCTATTCTTGTTATTCATTTTATATTGGTAGGGTACTCCACTACGTGTCTTTCCATATTTTTCCATTATCTTCTTTATCTGGTCTTCTTCCATCATGATTGGGTCCATGGCCTCCTTCTTCTTTCCCTTATCTGTCTCCTCTTCTATATATCAACCTCTTGTTAGTTCTTTCCCCCTTCCCCCATGCACGCAGGGAAGTTTAGTTGTTTGATTCAATGGTAATCACACCGTTGTCATACAGTAAAATATTGGTTGAAGTATACAATGATATTATGTACCTACCTATGGGTCCCTTTAGAAAATATTACTATGCTGTGGTGTAGGACTTCTCAATATCTACTGCAAATTTGGTGATAAACCCTGCAACAATATTGTCTAACCATAAATCTACTACATGCATAAATTTGTTATTAAGTTGTTGTAACTGTGTAATTTCCAGAGGATTCCACTCCATCTATATGATTCAATTTGTAAGGTGGTTTTCCTTTAATCTCAATAACCACTTCTACAACAAATGTAGGAAATCATGGAAAAGAACCTCATGCAAGTCACTAAACGCGTATTTGTCGAGATATTTGTGCGGTGTTAACTTAGGGTTTTTTGGTCCTTCTGAGAAAACTCAAGTTCCTTTGTTTCCAGCCATCTTTCAATCTCTTCCTTCATTGGATTCCATGGCCTAGACATTCCCTTATATACTTTCATTCTCCGCGCCTCTCTTCCACAGCTCTCGTCCACTCAATCTCGTGCAATTCTAGTCGGCAACAAAACCATTTGTTGGTTGTTCTTTTAAATTCTTCTTTGGCTGACCTAGCTTCAAATCTCAACAGGTTTCCAACAAAACACTCAAAAAATATCAGCCCTCTTGGTAAAGAAGAAGGAAACACTGTGCACAAGGTGCACAATGCAGTCTCACTAGAGATAGATTTTATGAGTGACTGGAATACTCAGGTGTTTTCAATCTAGGAATGAATGGGGATCTAGGGTTGTGTTATTTCCTCCTTATATATTATCTTTGTTAATCATTCAATTGCTTCCCTGGTTTATTCATCTTTTAACCTATGCATGCATGTTGTTATAGCTACTTGAACCATTCATTCACAAGCTAAGGACCAACAGAAAGTAAACATTCATTAACAATTACTGATAACACAAGGTTTACAGTGGTTCACCCCCCCGGGGATACGTCCATAAAGATCTGGCTTCTCTACTCTTTTATTCATTCTGCTGCAAAATCTTACTCTACACGCATTACATATTCAAAAATCTAATCAAGATGAGGGTAAGAACCCTCTATGAGGCATAATATATCACATCAGTCTCCTCAGTCTGTGACCTAACCCTAAAAAACTAGCTTATTCAACTCTTCTACAAACTTATTAAAATCAACCACCCAAAAATTCATACTAATTAACTCCCTTTGTTATGATGTGATATATCCCTATCACTCACACACACTTTACCTAGACCTCCTAGGTCGTTATTTATACTATTTTATTGGATTATAGCCATTACAATTCTTATCAAAAAACCTAACCCTGTCATGGTTAGTTTGGTTTTCCTGTGTGTCACATTTATTTTCCTCCTGCATGCTTATTTTCCTTCTTTTTCTGCCTGCTTCTTTCTTTCCACAAGTTGCTTGCGCTCAAAAATTAGGTCTTTCTCAAAACAAATCTTTCTCCAAAAATAGGCATGCACCCATAATAGACTTCCTTCTCAAAATAGGCCTGCGCCCATAATAGACTTCCTTCTCAAAATAGGCATGTGCCCAACAGTGGAGGAGGTATGTATTCATTGTAGGAGGTTGATGTTCATCCTCCATGATTGGAATTATATTTCAGGGCCTAGGGTGGCCATGGAATCATTGTTTGAACTAGATTCACCAATTGTACAAGGATATGTCCCCCAAGTGTTGGAGTAGGAGGGACTGCAAACATGGGGTGGGGTATGGGAGGATCATAATATGGATTTCCTCCATAGGGTTTGGGATATTAGTTGATTCCAATAGTGGGTATTTTTTGTCCTTAAGGATTGAATCGGACCATGGACCCAATTACCCCATCTACAACATGTGACACTCCTAGCTTATCTTGACAAAATGGTAAGGGTTGAGGAGCATCTCGTAAAACCGTGTAAAGGTATCCTAATTAAGAGTAGATTATATCAAATTATTGGGACTTGGTGATCACTTCATCTTTAGTCTGAGGCATAGTGGTGGCCACATCATTTGCGATGACTGAGACTAGTGATTTGTGGAACCAATCTAGTCTTTGTTTTGGGGTGGTTTCAATCTTACACGACCTTTGTCTTCTATGCCATTTGTGGATATGGTCTGTGATATGGACAATAGTAGTTTGTTGGAATTCAAAGATAATTTCTAAACCATTATCATGGATAACTTGGATCTGGAAGAATGCCAAGAAGGATTTGGCCAATTATTCGAAGGTCGCATGGGACCTTGATTTCTCATCCACATACCATTTTGTAGATGGATCATTGATATTTCTTTAGAATAACCATAGGAAAATGTAATCTCCCATGATTCTATTAGAGGAGCACTATAGGTGAAATTTCATGATGTGATTAATTGGGTCCTCACCTGCTTTTCCCTAAAACTTAGGGATGTCTGAAGGTAGCTTCGTGGGCATGTTGGGCCAAGTTTCATTGTGAAAAATGGGGTCATTAGTGAGTTTGGTTAAATATGTAATATTGAATGATGACAAGTATGGAAAGATGGGAGTTGGTCCAACCATCATTCATGAAGGTTGAGAACTTGTTCCTTGAGAGGAAGTTTGATCTCTTATTCCTTGAGAGGAAGGTTGAGCTCATGATCCTTTAGAAGGAGAGCTAGTAGATGGGTTTCTTGGGATTTTTGTGCCAAGAAAGGTAAAACTAAGAAATATTGACCCCAAAACTTATGCATGCAAAGGTGATCATGGACGTTGAGTTGAAGTGTCAGCAAAATCCAGGATACCTCCTAATATGAGAGGGAGGTTAGGTAAGCATTTAAAACGATGATGGTTTTGTGGTTCCCCTATGATTCTAGACTAGCTAAAAAGGTGTGCGTGAATAGTCATGAGAGAAAAAAATGAACACATTCTTTTGTATTTTTCCTACAATAATAATATAACTCATAGGTGCATGCAATTAGCAATGAACACCACACATAAATCAATTGAAAGAAAAATGTTGGCTAGGTAGGTTTTATCCACATGGGGGAATAAAAAATAAATTACATGTTTTATATATACCTAATGTCCTTCCTCTCAAAACAACATTGGACCTTCCAATATCACCCAACAATGGGAAATGAACCCATCTGAACAGGAACTAGTGAACGTATGTATAGTTAGTAATAATGAAGGGTAAATGGGGCATACCTTGAAAGAACTGATGATATTTCCCAATAGAAAAAAAAATGAACAAGGTGTGATTGCATCCCACAATCACCATCTGGGTCGAAAAACCTAGTTTTGGTCACTAAGTCACCTCAGTTAAGGGCAGCAGGGGACTCTCGACATAAAAAATCGGTCGCGGGCCAGGTAACCTATCAAGAGCTGAGTGGATCAAGGAGGTATGCATGGACCAACTAGACCTCGAAATTCATCCCTTCATGGATATATACCTTACTTATGGCACTGGAACACTTCACTTGGATAATTTTGGATCCCTGGTTTTTCAACCTAAGTTTCAATGTGAAAATACGACAGGGTTTTTTTGGGATGCCTACCCATGAAATCCTACCTTATGGTAAAGAATTATTTTGTTCCCCTCCTGTGGAGGATTTTAATGATATTTTAATGGTTGGTTTTTGATGAATTAGGATGAGAGACTAGGGTCATGGACCACTCTCATTGAATTAATGGTGTGCTTTGAATAATTCCTAAATATATATTGAGTTTTCTAATCCTCCTAGATCACTTGTGAGCACAAGGATTAGAGCATACTTTGACCTCAATTATATAATCGAAACTTTTGTTTGGGGTGAGTGTGATCCGTATTTTATGATAAGAACGAAAATGAATATAGATTATTATTATTATTAACATAGAGAAACAAAAATAACAAATATACAATAACATAGATACAATAAAAATGATTTCTATTCAATAAGAAAATGTGCTAAAGCTGTAAAATGTAGCGAAAAACAAGCTTGCAAGAATGGTGGTGGCTTATCTCTGAGAAGAGTTGTGAAGGTTGCGCTCATTCGCAAGAAGATGGTTACAATGAGGCTCTCCAAGAATTTTTACAATAAATAGGAATCCCAAAACCCTAGACATCCAAATACCTAACCTTAGAAGATGAAGCGCCAAAAGTCATGTGGGCCCTGTTGGGGTAAGCTAGTACATCAACTTCCCATGGTCGTAAATTTTGCATATGATCTTCGTTTTAGGTGCATGATAGCCCATTGGAAATTTCTATCCATGGACTTTACATGTTTTCTTCAGACTCTAAATTTTTCCACAAGCTTACTGTGGCGAGCCCTAAAAACATCTTTTAGGGCCTCAAAACGACCCTAGAAGTTAGGGACCCGAAAACTAGGAAAAAAGTGCCAAAATGGAAAACTTCCAAAATAAGCCAGTCTAAATAGGTGGGAGACTAGTGACATCCATATTAATGAATCATCCCCCCTTAGGAAGAAATGGTCTCCATTTCGTTGAGTGCCCCCATCAGATGAGGAAATTTTTGTTGAATTTGGCCCCAAGTGATCCACTTGCCTTGGTGCAGGAGCTGCCCTGCCTTGACAACTCGATAAAGTTGGATCCTTTGTTGGTGAGTGCCCTTGAACTATGTATCCACAATATTATTATTGGATTCATGTTGCATGCAATCAAGGTTGAGATCTATTGGTGCCGACTATTCTTCTATCTCTAAGGTGTCCAACAATGGTGGGAAGTATGGTCGAAGGAGATCCACGTTGAATATTGGGTGCTGGCCAAGAAAAAGAGGAATATTGAGTTTAGAAGAATTCTCACCCACAACCTTGGTAATTGTGTAAGGTCCTTAATGGAGTGGGAGAAGATTCATATGGGTCCCTGTAAGGCATTCTTTCTGCAAGTGTAACCACACTTTGTCTCCCACTTGAAACTTATGAGGCACCCAGTGTTGATCATGGCATTGATTGTACTTGGCATTGGCCATATGTCTGGGCGTGGAAGCAGTGGACTTGGTAATCTTGGTGTCCACTAGTGACCATAGGCTCAACCAAAATGTGTTGAGGAACCGACTGTCCTGATCTGAGACAATAGTTTGTGGGATTCCAAAATGTACCCAGACTCGTTCAAAGAAGAGCTTGGCAGTGGCCTCTATTGTGATGTTCTTCTTGCAAGCCACCAGGATCACCATCTTGGAAGAGCGATCAACAACCACAAAGACACATTCATTTCCCCTCTTGGTGGATGATGGCCCGACATTTAGTCCATTAAGATGGATTCCCATGGCCTATCAGGAGTAGGAAGGGGGGTGTACAGGCCATGTTTCTCAATGTTCGACTTGGAAATAGCACAAGAAATGAAAGACCTAATACACTTGCTGACATCCTGTCAAATTTTTGGCCAGTAGAAATGTTTCTGCAACATTGCCACTGTCTTTTCAACACCAAAGTTTCTTGCCACCCGATTGTAGTGGGCTTCCCAAATCAGTGTCGTGTGCTTGCTTGATGGAACATAGAGATGTCCCAATCAACACAATAGCCCATCCTGAAGATGGAAATTAGCGACAACTGATTTTATGCCCAACATTTGATATGTGGTGGAAAAGTTAGGGTATGTCTCATAGAGGTTAAGCCATCTGGAGATCTCGTGGCTGCAAGAGTCTAGCACTGTGGTGAGTGTCACAACTAGAGGTTGGTTGAGGCAATCAATGACTCGGTTGGTACTGCATATTTTATACTTTATGTTGACATGGAACTATTGCAAGTATGTTGACCACTTATGATAGTGATCATTCTGCAATTTTCCTTGTATCTGCATGAATTGCAATGGTTTATGATCAGTGTGGATGATTGTCTCCTTCTTCAGAATGTAATGTCTCCACTAGAGGAAGGCTTACACAATGGAGTACATTTCTTTTTCATAAGTAGGGTACTTACGGACATCATTTGATAGTTTCTCACTATTATAGGACATGGGGTGGTTGTGTTGAGTGAGAATTGCGCCCACAACATAGTCTGAACCATTTGTCTTGATCTCAAAGGGTTGTTGCAGGTTTAGTAATGAAAGTATTGGGGTTGAGCACAAGCACTTCTTTAAAACATGGAATTCTTGTTGTTGGGATAGGCCCCACACAAATATTTCATTACCACCACCCTGGTTACTTGGATGAAGGCTCGTGCAATATGGGAGAATCCCAACATGAACCTGCAATAGAAATTGGTAAGGCCTAAGAAGCTCTAAAGCTCAGTGAGTGTGGTTGGGGATGGTCAGTCATGGATGACTTGAATATTGGTTGGATCCACATGCACACCATGATTATCCACTATGTACCATAGGTATTGGACCCTATCCATGTCAAAGGAGCATTTTTCCAAGTTGGCATATATATTGTGTTGCTACAGGGTGTGCAAAACCTACTGAATATGTTGCAAGTGTTATGCCCAAGTATTTTTGTAGATGAGGATGTCATATAGATAAACCACTACAAAAGTATTGGTGAAAGGTTGCAGGATATCTTCCATCATCCTCATGAAAATTGTTGGATCATTTTTCAAACCAAAGGGCATGACCAGCCATTCAAAAAGACCTTCTTTTGACTTGAAGGTGGTCTTCCATACATCTGTCTATTCTATGGGGACCTAGTGGTAGCGAGAATTCAGATCAATCTTACTGAAGTATTTGGCCCCCTTGATTTGATCAAGGAGATCATCAATTCTGCGAATTGGCTACTGGTTCCTGAGAGTGATTTTATTTAGGGCTTGGTAATCAATGCAGAGTCACCATGTCCTATCTTTCTTTTACACCAACACTATTGGGCTCCCACAAGGTGATGAGATAGGAAGGATGTGTCCCTTGTGGAGATATTCTTTGATATGTCTCTTGATCTCCTCTTTCTCTAATAGAGAGCAGAGGTAGACTGGACCATTTGGCAGTGGTGCATCGGGGGTCAAATCGATGGGATTATTGACCTGACAGTCGAGAGGTACGTTGGTAGGTGAGGAGAAGATATCTTTGTATTCTACCACGACCTTCTCAACTTTCTTCTGATGTGTGGAGAGGTAGGCTGTGAAGGCCTTGGATGTGGCTGTAATATTTCTCTTACTCTAAGAGAGAATCATGAAGAAGACAAACTTCCTGATCTAAGAGATGACCTTCCTGCATTTCTTGGAAGAGATCAAGGAAATAGCACTAGGTGGGACTGCCTCGAGTATCCTGTATAATTTCCTGTTCAAAGTAACAATAAAACTTTGAGGCCTAAACTCATATACATCATGACGTTTCCATAAATAAGGTTGGCCCAAAAGAACATTACAAACTTCAAGAGGAGAAACATCACACAATACTTCATCTTTGAAGGGATCGATTTCATACGATAGGTGACGCTGTTGTCTGACACAGAGATCGCTTCCTTTATGGAGACATCCAATGGTGTAGGGTTGTAGGTGTGGCCTTATTAAAAGTTCTAGCCTCTTTATGACCTCTTCTAATATGAGGTTCTTCTGGCTACCACTATCAACAATAAAGTGCAACAGGGTTCCTTTTACCCACATCTGTGAATGAAAGAGGTGATCTCCTTCTTATGTCTCATCTGGTTCATTGGGATGGATCTCGATGGTAGCAACAGTGGCATTGGGTTTCATGTCAATGATCTATCTCCCCCTTTCTGGTTTTGAATCAAAGTCAGAACTTGCATATGATTAAGAGGATTTCACCTCAGCCACCAATGATTGCT
This sequence comes from Picea mariana, assembly GCA_032191745.1. NCBI lineage: Eukaryota > Viridiplantae > Streptophyta > Pinopsida > Pinales > Pinaceae > Picea > Picea mariana. Next base: position 62,962 of record JASDQU010102905.1, on the reverse strand, counting down.
TGGAGCACCAATCAGTAGTGTTATGCCAAGGGCTCTTATGGAACTCGCACCACTTCTCGGTATCTTTATTTGTCATTTTGGTGTCCTTCTTTGCTTTCATCCTAGACTGGTTGTCCCAAGGTTGTCCATCTTTTCTCTATCCTTTTTTTTGTGGGTTGTGGCTTCCCTTTACTTGATTCTAATGTGAGGGGTTCCCATGCCCAAATTTTTGTGTCCTTTGTTTAAGATTTTACTCGATTTTGATGGCACATTGATAGGCTTCTCTCAAGGACAAGATGTTCAAAAACTCAATTTCAGCCTAGATGTATCTATGTAGACCACTGCAATACTTGAGCACCAGATGTCACTCAGAATATTTGATACCCAACTTGGTCTGCAAGGTATGGAAGATATTTGTGAACTCTAGCATTGCTTGGTCTCTTTCCTATCGCAGTGTGGTAAATTTTGTAAACAGGTCATCATAACTTCTGACAGGGTAGTATTGTTCCTTGATAGCATCCCTAAAGGACTCCTGGATTACCACGACTATAAATAAGGAGGGTTCCTGTGTTTCCTTTTTATCACAGAAAGTCTCCCATCAATCTTTGACATGGGGGACAACTTTGAGAAGTGAAAACGTAATCTTTTCTCTGTTCAAAAATTTATGGACAAAAAAATACCCTTCTATCAGATTTAACCATTTGTCTACAACATCTACATATATTTGAACTTGAAATATCGGAATATCAAAGTTGATTTGTACCTTGAAGGGGGTGGTGCCTCCGTTAGAGGAAGATGCATCACTTATTGGTAGTTGTCGAAGGATTTGCGAAAACTATCCATCATTTTGTTCCTTTGTTGCGTGAGGGCTTCGTCGAGCAACATTTTGAAAGGATCTCCTATTTTGTCATATTTATTTTCTCCCTCCATGAGAGGTCACTTGGGCATGTGAGAGATTGTTTCCTCAAAAGAAACAAGCTTGAGACCCAATTATTTGTACCCTGACCTCATTGGGGACATGCATTAAGGATGAAAAGAAGCAGACTTCTCTGATACCACTGATCCATATTTTATGAGCAAATCAAAAATAAATACAGATTATTATTATTCTTAAGAAAGAGACACAAGAATAATAAAGATGCAATAACAGAGATACAATAAAATTGGTTTCTATTCAATAAGAAAATGTGTTGAAAATGTAAAATGCAGCGTAAAACAATATCGAGACCCAATTATTTGTACCTTGACCTCGTCGGGGACATGCATTAAGAACGACAAGGAGTAGATTGCTCTAGTACCACTGATCCAGATTTTATAAGAAGAATGAAAATGAATACAAATTATTATTATTCTTAAGACAGAGACACAAGAATAATAGAGATACAATAACATATATATAGTAAAATTGGTTTCTATTCAATAAGAAAATGTGTTGAAATTTTAAAATGCAGCGGAAAACAAGCTTGCTAGAATGATGGCAGCTTATCTTTGAGAAGAGATGTGACGATTTTTGTCATTCACAGGAATATGGTTACAATGAGGCTCTCCAAGAATTTTTACATAAACAGGAATGCCAAAACCCTAGACATCCAAAAACCTAACCCTAGGAGATGAAGCGCCAAAAGTCATGTGGGCCCCGTTGGGGTAAGCTAGTACATAAACTTCCTGGGGTTGTAACTTGTGCATACGATATTTGTTTTAGTCACATGATAGCCCGTTGGAAAGGTATATATGAGGAATACACATGTTTTCATAAAAATTTGACTTTGTATACAATTTGATAGTGATGAGCCCTAAAGATGATATTTAGGGCCTCAAAACGGCCCCGAAAGTCAAGGACCTGAAAACTAGGAAAAAAATGCCAAACTGCCAAAATGAGCCAGTTGGAATAGGTGGGAGGCCACCGACATCCATCTGGATTAGATTGATTTTTGTGCAAGAGGTGAGATGGTGCAAACAATATTTTAATAAGTTAAAATGTAAGATTGCAAGATGTGGACTTCATGGGGTAATTTACAAGTCTTGTTTAATTAACTTACTATATGTTTTTAAACACACCTTGTGGAATTCTAAACAAATTTTTTTAGATTGCTAACGATGTGGACATGTGGATCCTTACCGATCTTTTAACTCCCTAGATTGTTGTTTATTCTACTAAAATTGAAACTATCCTAGATTGCAATTTGGGCATGTATGGACCCGTCACAATTTTTAAGGTTTATTTCATTTATCCAAAGTAAACTATGAGGTGTCCAAAGTGGATTTGGCCTTTCCTAATTATGATTTTTTCAAAAATGGAGATGGAACACCTTTATCTACTCTTTTTTTATTTCCCAATATCACTCAAGAGAGAGCAAGGGAAAGAGAATAATTAGATTGTCATGATTAGTTCCTAGTCCTAAGTTATTGACAATGGTTGATAAATAAAATTTTAACTACTCTTACTATCCATCCATGTGGCAGACACAAAAATATTAGTGGTTATTTTTAGTTCCTTTATTGTCTAGGTTGGATAATTAACTATGCAAGAAAGAACTCAAAGTATAATTCTCGTGCTTTATAAAGTGTTAAAAATTGAATCCTAAAGTCTACTTAATGGGAAAAAATTAAAAATCTCTTACATCAATGACAAAATAGAGATATATGCAAGTTGCAGAGTATCATTCATTCCAACCATGTAGACACCAAAAATGGTGCAGACAACACAAGACAAACACATAAAAATCATGCCAATAGCATGCTTCTGCACAATTGTTTCTTTGAAAGCCACACTGATACAAAACTAAAATTGGGAAGGAAAATTCAGATGAAATCTTCTTCTCTTGAGGCCTAATTACTCAATTTTAAGGCTTTGGTAGGATGGTTTTTGAACCTACATACACAAACCAGTGAGAAGAAGATTCCTATTGGCCTAAATAGGGAGACTTTTGATTCTTCCCCAGTATGGTCACCAAACTGTTGTGGTAGTTTCGTTACTTGGCTGAGAAGAAAGACAATCACTTAAGTCTATTGTTAGTATATCAATATACCACAATAAAATTTTAGTCAGTTAGTGAACCAACATGCAAAGTAAAAAATAAATAAACACAAACTAAAGGATGCATAAGAAATAACACATAAAACTAGAAATTGAGACAAGTGGAGATGATCACCAATGGAAAGGATTGCATTAGTAACATCATAGAGAAATCCAAGGAACTTATGAGACCCCCTATTCCTCCTTTGGAGGGTCCTGATAGCTCTGAATGTAAAACTTCTTCTCCTCTTACAATATGGAAATGGAAATGAAGAATTACAACCAACTTCTCAAGAGGTGAGAATCTTGGCCTTAGTTATGGATGTTGGAATGCTCGTTAATAATAATGGACTCTCAATATGCAATTCAAAAACATAAAATTACACTTGAACTCTTATTTTTGTGCATACCCAAATCTTTCTTTTATAGGACTCCTTCAAGCTATTTACCAACTAGTTTACAATGCAAATGGAGATCCTTCATGTAGGTACTTCTCCTAGTCTTCAATTGGTCTCAATGATAATATTAGATATAGATAGTTGGCCTCATATGGTACAACTTAGTTGAAGGTGCATAAGATTTGAACAAGGTCATTAATGTGTCATTTTCGCATCAGCACGGGTTTCATTGATGTCTGTCATGTGGGCCATACTAATAGTGCATATTTGAATTTGTTGACCCACATTGTTTAGCAAAATAATGTGCAACTTCATTTGGTATCCCACACTGAAATTCAAGGATCCACTTTCCATAGTTTTTTGGATTTGATGAATGGAACCTATTAATGTTGAAGATATGTTGTTTAGTGTGTTGCATTGATGATTTATTCAACCATCACATGTATTTCTTTGAGAATTTTTTTGGTGATAACTACTTCTTCACGGATCTCATCAAAAAAGGCCTATAAATGGGAAACTTGATTTGCTAGATAGGTATTGGATTCTTCCATTAGGAAGATGTTTGTCTTCAAGAAAAACAATTATGTATGAGAAATATTTTTCACTACCTTCTCTAGATCATCGTAAGATCTTGGAAAATAGTCTCCATTGTTCATTCTAGGTCAAACAATTTCATAGATTTTTTATCAAATCGTAACAAAAGGTCAGTTTGAAAGATGGAAGCATGATCTTCCAATTGGGTATGGGATGTCTCCAATTCATTCTTCAATAGTCAATTCTCATTATGAAAATGTGCAATGAAAACTTGCAAGTTAGTTATTTTTGTACAAATTCGATTATGATATTATTCCAAGGAAATGGCCTTTTTGTCATGATTCTCCTACAATTTTTGAAGAACCAAGTATCCATCTTCATCAATCATTCCCATCATCAATGTAGGGAAATAAATAGGGATTAAAATTTGAAAATGATGGTTTAAAAAAGAAATGGGTGGATGGGAAGTCAACCACAAACAATAAGTGACCAGTTGACTAAAAATGAAGTTGATCTTTGGGCATTTTTCCTCTAATAAGAAATCGAACCAAAAAAACAATGTAACGGATAGGGTATCAGTTGATCGTCGACACTCCAAGATGAAATCAATCGATGGATGTCCATCAAATTCATGATTGTTTTGCTCACCGGTCCAGGAACGCAACAAAGGATTCAATCGCAGATAGGTCAAGTAAACAATTTGATAGCATACCCATGAGACCTAGGGAATCCACACATTAGTCCTAGTTATAATCATACCATTGTAGATACCTGTTAACTTCAAATATATTTAGCATTGAGAAGGATATAAAATAAACTAAGGCATTAAATTGGTTCTTATATATTGAAACTTAACATGGATCTACACTAGTTTTTATTTTTCATTTTTACATATTATTTTTTCATTATTATGGTCAATTTCTTCTTCATTTTTCATCTTTACGTTACAAAACTCAACTTTAATTTCATTTTAATTTATTAGTGTTACATTTCATTACAAATCTCATCCATACTAGGTTGTAGACTGCAACTTTCTTCTCTTGATGCTATTAATCTTCCCTCTCCTTTAATAAAAATTAATACTTCCAATTTGAAACTTGCTCTCAACCCTAATAACCTAACAACATTTATGTTCAATGTTCCCCTCCTCAATTGTAGATCTTGCTGAATTTTACCTAGATGATGGGGGTCTAAATTTTGCAATTACATCACAACATCTAGCTTATGAGGGCATTCTTTGTCAAGTTGATTTTTTCATTTAGGATATTCCCACCCATGAAGTGGAATAAATATTATAAAAAAATTCTTTCATTCTTGGGTTCACCAAACCTTGCAAACCCAATCTTTCCAAAAACAAATTTAACACTCTCAAATGCCTCAATAATAACCCAAGCTTAGTTATACACAAAATTGATCAAGGCAATGCCACCATAATAATGAACATGAAAGTTTGTGATTATAAGATGCATTAACTAATGAACTAAAAATCCTACCATGAAATTAATCATAGTGTTAGTGATCACAACACTAAAAATGTCACTAAGGTTCACGTATCTCAAGTGGCATGTTGTGTATGTGTTCATTCTTGTGTTTGTGCCAATACTTTCAATATTGGTTGGAGCCAAGTGTTATTCCTATGCCACTTTTGAATACCATATTCCCCTAATCATGACCTCTTAGTAGAAGGGCGAGGTTTTTATATTGTGATTCATATTTATTTGATTTAGTGTCTCAATTTGGGTGTTACTTATTAGTTTTAATTAAAGTAATATAATAAAAAAATAGGAGTACAAACATGTAAGTTTTAAACCTATGAAGTAAAGAAATGCATATAGATTCTTAAGCAAAACAGAATTTAATCAATGGCTCATTCACATAGTACACAAAGATTTATACCGGAAACCCTCAACCAGGAAAACCTTTCTTATATTCATTATATCGAATTTCACCATTCACTATACAATATATATACAATGTTTTTAGGTATTTCATAGATACCGAAACCCTAATCCCTTAATCCAGGATTAATTTACAAAACCGCTAAAAATAGCAAAAACTGCCCAAAAACAAATTTCGGGGCATTTCCCCGAACGCTGCGCATAACCAAGTGGGGGCATACCTTCCGCCCCCTAGGACTTCCCTAGGAAAGCACCCAGCGCACACGGCACAAATAGGGCACCAATACGAGGGATCGTCAGACACAGTTGTCATATCCGATGCACCCTCACACACACATGCAAAGAATATAACACATACCCAACAATTCAATCACATCAACATGTGGACTTGCACCCCAAAAATACTAATCCCAAACTCTAAATTCATTAACCCACTAACACACTAACATGTAACTTGAAATTCCCTAATATAACCACTAAACCACTAAATCCTAACTCCCTAAAAAAATATCCCCAAGAAAGGATGTTAAAAATGAGTTTCCCTTACCATGTGACTCATGTTGCATGAACTAACTTTGTAATGCTAATACCAATAAGAATAATAAATTGGAAAGGAAACAAAAATATCGAAATGATAGAGACATTACCCAAAGACCTCCAACACCACTTTCACCAAACACATGCACATAAGTGACACATCTAACCTATGCACCTAACTCACACATATAAGTGGCATGCCTAAATCACATAAGTGACGCACATAAGAAATGAACCTAACCCATAGACATAAATATTGCACATAAGTGACACACACATGCATATAAGTGACACACCTAATTTATTATAGATAAGAAACAAAATTAACTCAAATGAGATATATAAATAAGTTACGCACATAAGAATTTCACCTAAACCACACAACACTTAAGATCATAGTTTGGTGGTAATTTTATGAATAAGTTCTTAATGCATAAATCACTTCCTTATCACCACCAACAATATAAAGTTGGCCCATATTCCACTTATGGAACAAATATTTGTTTTACTACATATGTGTGGTGGCTTGGAGCTTTATACATTGCCAACAAGCTCCATAAATAATTGTGAAATCCTTAGACCTTTGTGAATTGTCATTGTTGTACCTTTGTCATAATCCCATGGTATGTTGGGACTTAAATGTTGTAAAATACTAGATTTCACAAACCATTCTAGATAAATGCATTCCCTTGCCCCAAATAAATTCCACTTGGGTACGGTTTTTTAGGAATTTTTTCATCTTCCTACAAACCAATATGTCATATATTTGACAAACAATGCCTACTTCTCATGGTGAACATTGGCCAAGTCTAGTTTTGAAATCAACCTAAGTTAGCCTTTTCAAATGCATCTTGAGATGCCTTTAATTATTCTTTGTTTTCATAGGATTCATGGGAATAAATTACCATATTTGGTGCATGTATATACCTACTTAGTGTACACCAATATTCCATCTTCTTGGGGGTATAGATCTACCAAAATGACCTATGGCCCATTTTCAAAGCTTTTACAAGTTAACTAGTCAAGGGAAAAAAATCACAACTTGCCCATAATATAAACTATGAGGTTTAGGGGAGGTAGGAGAATGTTAAATTATTCTATAAAGATACATTCCCTTCAAATATTTTCCACATCAAACATGGAAGCACCAAATGCATTAGCATACTCATGGAAAGTCTACATACATCAATTTATTGTCAAAATGGCTTGAGTTGCATTATGGAATTCTTGCAAATCCTTCAAATTTCTTCTCATATATGGCCAATGATATTATTATATATATATTTGTATGATTAACATATATACATATTTAAAACCCTCTCTGGACTCTTTATTTGTTAGAAAGTCTAAAAAAATAGTTTAATATGCATGTACTTTCTTATTAATTTATAGGATACATTTTTATAATGATATACTATAAATGGTGTAATTTTGTCTCAAAATAGATGGGATGGTTGATATCATATCCCCATTAGTTAATGTCTTGTCCAAAAAAACTTTATGTTTATCCTTTTATCTTGTGTGCAAGGCCTTATTGAAGCACTATACTATGGATAGTGTCATTAGATACTAATTTGCAAAATCACATGGGAAACTAATAACAACTCCTTTTGTAATAACCTGGGAGAGTTGTGTTAGGAAATATATCATATTCCTACAATTGCATATGTCACCTCTCACAAATAGTCCCCATTACTAAAAAAAATACCAACTTCTCATGGTGAGAAATTGGATAAGTCAAGTTTTGAAATAAGACTAAGTTAGCCTTTTCAAATCCTCATTGATATATCTTAAAATTTTATTTTCTACCATTTGAGGTCATGTGGATGGATTCATTTATGTGGTGCATCCATGTTCCTTCTTAGTCTACTCCTGGAATTATTCTTATTGAATTTACTAGGAGTACAACTAGATCCCCTAGGCTCATGAAGACTAAGCCATATAATTCAATAGTCAAGATGTGAAAAATAACTAATTGAATGGTTGACCCAACAAGACTTAGGAAAAAAATTTCCCAAATGTCCATGAAGAAATACAAATAATCACAATGAATTGAATGAACATTTGAAAAACATTTTATTTTCTAACATCTATAAATGCATCTTGAGATCTATATGGGCACCATTTCTAGGTTTTGTGCATCAAGGATGGTTCTTGTGATTTTGGGAATCATGAAAGGAGTAACACCAATTTATTAGGTCCTAAAATAGAATTTTGTATTTCATCGACCATGCACATGGTCCAAAACTACCACACATGCCTTTTAAAGGGAATAATTAGCCTATCGGTGTTGTATGGATACCATTGTGAGATTTTTTCCACCAAGGATAGTTCTGAGGGCCACAAACATGGTTTATGGAGCCTAAAATTGGCTTCTGTGGCTCATGGACCATGAAAATAATCCAAAATTTCTACACAAAACTATAAAGTGAATCAATATTTTCCTACATGTGTCACATAGATTCCTTTGCAAGGATTTTCACATAGAGGATAAGGAAGACAAAAGTATAAGAAAGAAACATTCAAAACAAAGTAAGAACAACATATGAATAGGCACATGGAGTAGAACAAATAGAATTAGACAACAAATATATGGACACTAGTGTTATATTAACTAGGATTGTTATCACCAAAAAATCGCTCACAACAATACAGGTGAAGGTCAAATAAATTACCAGTGAAAAAAAACAAACAACATACCTATAGCATTAATAGGATTCATTTAGAAAAATCACAAAACTATACAAAATGGCTCCTTGAATTACAATGTAGTCTCCCAAGGCATTTATGTGCACAACTACACAGGATAACACTATCAAATTCATGCAAATTGCATGGAGTGTGAAACTGTCATCGAAGAAAACCATGTAGATGCGAAAACAACGCATTTGTCACTATGGTCGGGCCTCACCCACTTCCATATTGGTTGTACCATGTGAATCCATCTAATACATTTCTAAAATCTAGCCTCTCATCCATTTAAGGACTAGGTAGGTACCTACATGAGGACCCCTATTCACATTGCAAACTAGTTTTGTAAAATATTGAATGACTCCTATAAATACAATCTTGAGGTATGAACCAAAGTAAGAATTCATATGTATTGTTATTGTTAGATAGTTGGTTTTCATTGATGTTGTTGGACAGTTGGTTGTCATTGATTTCAACAAAAGTGGTTGTCATTGATGTCAACAGATGTGATGGGTGTATTTGGAGAAGTATCCAAAGTGGTCTCCTTATGGAGTAGTTATAAGCATGGAAATAACTAGAATATGCTTTGAAGAAGTCTACAAGAAGACCCAGAGGTGTGGTTATGAAGCCTAAATTTGTTTGAGGAGTAAGGACATTAAGAATAGTGAAAATGTAGGTAGCACTCTCATAGAGATAGTCTTTGTCATACCATTTCCAATGGTAGGTGGTACATCATGTAGTCCCTCACAGTTGAGGGGTTATGAGGTCGAGAAGTTGGAATCCCTGAAGAATGGTTAAGAATCCCATAAAAGGTTGAAACAAGAAGTTACAAGTCATTAATTAAAGGGTAAAATGGTTATAACAAGAAAGTACAGGTCACCCCTAAATTTAAGGAAAGAAGTCACATGGACAAGTATAAATTCATTTCAAGAAGCCTCTCATTTTCACACACACATGTTCAATGATTATCTATCTTTCAAGTGATCTTTTTGTTTTATATTTTTGTAGCATATATGAGGGAGTGAAATATGAGGTAGTGAAGTCTGAGGTAGCGAAGGAAAATTCTAAAAACTAGATTTATGAGGTTATCCACGGGTCGCAGTGGAGAAAGGCACATAAATTCATGGATCACGGTGGAGCAAAGAAAGGACATCCACAGGTTGGAAGTGTACAGGTTATGGATCTAAGAAAAGGACTTGAAAAATATGATATCTCTTGTTTGTTGAAGATGATATGCACCAGGTTGATCTGTTGGTCTGAGATGATATGCACCAGGTCATGTTCATGAGTAAAGGTATGTCTTTTATTTTATTTTTTTAGGCTTGTATCAAGGTAGTTATGGTGCATTCTTAAGGTAAGTCTTGGAGGCCTCTTGGTACATGGTTGCACTTGGTTGAGGTTCATATCTTGGTGACATTGATACATACTTGAGACATATCCTTGGTACATTATGTATGGTTGTTATGGTTCATTGTTAGAGGCACATATTTGTGATATTGGCATATACTTGAGGCATATCTTATGGCACATGGTATGATACATGCTTGAGGTACATTGTGGCACATGGTTTGGAGATTTGGACATATGCTTGAGGTGCACGTTGGTGATGTTATGGTACAATGATTAGATACATATCTTGGCTATA
>JASDQU010102905.1:9311-20283 GCA_032191745.1 Picea mariana | reverse complement strand
GGTTTGTCTAAAGACATATAGTAAGTTAAATTAATCAAGATTAGTAATGGACCCCATGATGTCCACATATTACAATCTTGCACTATAACTTATTAAAAAATCGTTTTGACACCATCTCACTTCTTGCACACAAGAGCACTTAACCACACATTAAAATTCTTATTGGATACTTGAAGTCAAAGTAGGATCTCCTCCATGTTCCCATGAGTGATATAGGAGGATCAGAATTACTCAAGACACCTTTAGAATTTTTCTCAAAGCACACCATTTTAAATTAACGAGACTGGTCCAAGACCCTAGTCTTCCAGCCTACTTCATAAAAAAATATACCATTAAAAACTCATTTAAACCTCCACTGGAGGGACACAAAATATGTTTTTAGTATAATTTAGGATCTTGGGGGTAGGAATTCAAACTACCCCCCATTATATTTTTCACATTGAAACTTAGAAGTTGACAAAATAGGAATCCAAAATCCTCTAAGTCAAGTTCTCCAACACCATAAGGCAGGGAGATACCCATGAAGGGTTGAAGACCAAGTTTTGGTTGATATATTCATTCCTAATTGAGACACCTAGATATTGATAGGTTACCCATATCATGACCCATTTCGTAGGCCAAAAATCTAAATGATTCACTTGACAGAGGTATCTTAGTTGCGAAAAAACAAGGCTTTTCTACCTAGGTGGTGATTGTGGGTTGCAGTCGCATATTAGTATGATTTTGAATGGTTATTGGGAAATATCGCCAACAATTTTGGGATATTCCCCCTTTACCCCTCATTATATATGACTATTCACACCTTCACTAGTTCCTCTTTCATTGGATTCATATCCCACAATTGAGTTCTTTTGGAAGGTCCAATGCTTTTTTGAGAGGAAGGATGCTAAGTATTTTAAGAAACATGCAATTTTATTTTTTATTCCCCCATGTGGGTAAAAACTACCTAGCCTACATTATCATTTCAGTTTTTTTATGTATGATGTTCATTGTTGATTAGATACAACTTTGAGTGATATTGTTATAGTAGTGTTGTGGTCCCCCCACAACAACCAATTTTTTTATTTAAAAAATGGGTTCCCCTATTCTAATTTTTTTTACAAGGTATTATATTTCTACCTTATTGAAAAGGTGTTGGAATGGAGAAGTAGTCCCTACTGCTTAGACAATATATGAGTCTTTCCTTTCATTGCAATCCACAAATCGCAATTAACAATATCCTCCTTACTGCGTCAATCAACCCTCCTTCCCAGAAATCTATCGTTTCCCCCATCGATACCATCCTCAGACAATCCCAAGAACGAGTGAATCATGACCTAACTAGACAATTGAGAAAACATATAGTAAAAAATCCAATTAACTATTCACTTCCTTAGGCATAGGAGAATCCTTGAAACAAATATCCATTCTTTATCGACCCTTACATGTAATAATAAAATCCTTCTATCGGGACCCCTAAATATCACTTACATAAAGATACATCGTATTTTTTAAAGACTTTTGATTTTTACCTTGAACGTTAACTATTAGTTGGTGGTTCTGGTGGTATACCTCCCTCTCCTCTTGAATCCCCACCTTATACACCAAGAAACTCTTCAGAAGAGGACTCCCATGAAGAAGAAGAAAACAAAATTGAACCAGACAACAACCCGCTTCAAATAATATTATATCAACCTAAAAATATGGTCGGGGATAATGTGAATCAAAATCCCCCTCCCTATCAACCATAGTTGGTTCCTGATGCAGTCATTGTACCTAGGATTATGCATGACATGCCCAGACATCCGGAGAAATATTTTCCAAAATTTGACCCTAACAGAAAAGATTTAGTTGAATACCATGTTAAGAAATTCTTACTTTTTGTAAGAATCCAAATAATTTTGCATGAAGATGTTGTTTTTCAATTGTCCCCCCTTACATTTGAGAATAGAACCTCAACATGGTTCTTCTATTTATAGGAAGCCTCCATCACTAACTGGAGAATTTTTAAAATTGTATTTCTAAGGAAGTTTGGAGAAAATAAGACACCAACAACTCTAGTCCTTGAGCTATCAAGTGTCAAAATGGATTCTAAGGAACAAATGAATGATTACAATCAACACTTCTTTAATTTACTGAGATGCATCCCATTAGCCTCTAAAATTATTGAAGATGTTTCCATTGAATTATATACCTCTGCTCTACCTATGTCCATGGTGATGTTTGTTAATAATGTTGAGAAAGCCACCCTTGAAGAGGACTTCCAGGAAACCCTTAAAGTTGAAAATAACATAATGAGTTTAAAAGGAAATCCTAGAGAAAAACTATCCAAAGATAAAGGTAAAAACAAAGCAACATTTTCCAAACCCTCGGATGAGAATAAGGATTCGGATTCCATGGATATGGAATCTCTCCAGAGGATTATTAATAAACTCTCCAATGAGATGATAGATTTGAATAAGAGTGGTGGAGAAGGATATTCTCAGCAGAATAAAGTTTTTAGATTTCCTCCCAAGAAAGATAAAAATACTCCCCCAACCAATAAAACCAACCCTTCTCAGGAAGATGGTATTAACATGGAATATAATTTTCACACCTTACAAACTTGGGAAACAGAAAATATGATTGAGGTCAAGGATGAAGGATATAAAATCCAGGAACAACAATAACAACCCCAAGAATCTCAAGAAAATGAAGAACAAAAATTGAGTTCATTCTAGGATATCACTTATGGTGGAGAGGTAGAAGAAGTTGAGGAAGTACACATGTCCTAAAATGTTTTTACTACTAGAAGTGAAAGAAAGAACACCTTGTATGACACCCAAAACACTTCTAATCCTCATGCAAATACCACTCCCAGTACCAAACAAGCCTCATATCCATCCAACACCACTACTCCCAATATTCTGAAAACAACACCCTCCAACCACAAAACAACAGATCAAACACTTAGGAAAAATGTTTCATCTATGCCCCCAATGAGATTGGAATATGGTTTTCTGTAAGATGTAAATAAAACTAAAGACAATATTTCCCTATTTGAGCTTACGAAAATACTACATATTTAAGAAAATTTCATTAAAACTTTACAAGGGAAGGGTCCCATTGGAACTAAGGAAATAAATGCAGGGACGAAAAAAGGAAAAACCAAAGCAAGCCCATCTAGCAAAGATACTTCATATAAGAGTCAAGTAGATACAAACACATCCTTAACTGGACAGAGGTCAATATATACTACTCCACCTTTCCTAATTACTTTTTAAATCTTTAATAGGAATGTTCATAATTGCATGGTAGACTTGGGAGCCTCATCTAATTTCATTCCTCTCAAAGTCTATGAAAATATTAATGTAAAACCTGAGGCATATGATATTCAGATTATTCAGTTAGATAGAACTCGATTCAAAGTAATTGGAGAACTAAATAATGTTTTAATCATAATGTATGTTAATCCTAAAATTCATCAGACTATTGACATTATTGTGGCAAACATACCTGATAAATATGACAGACTTTTAAGTATAGATTGGTATGTTATGCTGAATGGATATGTTGTTACCGATTGGTCACATTTATGGCTTCCTTTCAATGGAAATCTTAATCAAATCATAATTCATAGAGAGAGAGATATGAAGCATGTTGTGACTGATTTGAACAACTCAAACGAACCTATGATGTTTAACAATTCAATTTTGGGTCATTACTCATATGATACATTTTTTGTGAATTACACATACGAAACATATTCTTTTGAAGAATCTAATAGACAATCTAAAATCCTTCATTGGACTCTGATTGTTGATCCAAACTGTAATATTATAGATCATATTGACATTTCTCCTAGTGTACATCCTAACATAATTTCTAAGGATAAATTAGAAATACTTACTAACTCTACCAACCCCAATAATCCAAAAAACATTGAAAAATTGAAATCAATTACTGAACCAAAAAAGGGGGATCCTAATATGTGGACATTTGTTTTATGGATCCAAATCCTTAGAAGGTGTAGGTGTTAGTTGCATACTCAAAGATCCAGAAGTAAATAAAACATTAATTGTTTGCAGACTAGAATTCCAATGCACCAAAAATATTTTCAAATATGAAGCTCTTCTACAAGGATTAAAAAAGGAAGTAGACTTGAAAGAAAATACAATCAAGGTATTTGGTGACTCTGAAATCTCCGTAAGATAGGTAGGGAACACCAATCATTTTCTTTTGATTCATCTGAAACATTATTAGTTAGAGGTATGGGAACTAATCAAGTCTTTTGATGCATTTAATATCAGTCATATTTCTCGTTCACTAAATTGTGATGCAAACTTACATGCTAATGTTACATCTAGATTAATATCGTCGAAAGGATTAATTCATGATACATTTCCTATTGAAATTTTGTACAGACCATCAATTCCTAACAACATAACTAGCCAGAGAGTCTTTGATGATGAGCACCATATTATTAGCTTCTTACACCTTAAGGGTACATTCAAATACTCTGTTGTAGATGAGGGTCAACTTGATAAAATGATGAACTATGATGCCACTAACCTAGCTCAACAAAGAAATAAATATGGTTCAGCGAACGACATCCCCAAGAATGTGGTGAGGCTTGATAAAATTTATGATCTCCAAGATAAATTCAAGAAGGAAACAAACTCCAAAACCAACAGTTCATCCATGTAGTTTGAAGTGGTAAATATGACAACAAGTACCACACCTCAAAATATTAATTTGGGAAAGAACTGCTCTCCCAAGGAAACACAATCTTACATCAAATTATTCAAGGAATACAAAGACATATTTTCCTGGACATATGAAGACCTCAAGACTTATGACACCAATACCATACAACATGCCATTCCAATGAAGCCTTAAACAAAACATTTTCAACAAAAATTAAGGAAAATGCATCCTCGTCTTGAGCCACAAGTCAAAACGGTATTGAACAAGTTGTTAGCTGCTAAGATTATATTCCCAGTTAGACATACTCAGTGGATTTCTAACTTGGTACCAGTAAGGAAAAAATAATGGATATATAATATTGTGGATTGATTTTAGGAACTTGAATAAAGATTCTGAAAAGGGAAACTATCCAGTTGCCCCTATGGAGCATATATTGCAATGTGTATCTAGTTCATAAATTCTCTCATTGTTGGATGGTTTTTATGGCTATAACCAAGTCCTGGTTTCCCATGATGATCAATTGAAAACTTCCTTTCATACTAAATGGGGAACCTATGCATAGAGGAAGATGTCATTTGGTCTAATTAATGTTGGGGTAACCTTCCAAAGAGCAATGGATATCGCTTTCAGAAGCCTAATTGGAGGATGTGTTTTGGTGTACCTAGATGATGTTACTATATTATACATGAATAATAAATAACACATAGCCCATTTGAGAAGAGTATGCAACCATTGCAGGAGATATGGCATCTCCCTCAATCCCCAAAAATATGTTTTTGTAGTTGATAAAGGAAAACTTTTGGGATTAATTGTTTCCAAACACAGCATGAAAATTGAACCTGATAGGAATGAAATTGTTACCAAAATTCCTCCTCCCCCTAAAAAAAAATCTATGTAGTCCTTCCCGGGGAGGATAAATTTGTGAGAATATTTGTCCTTAGATTTTCTGAGACAGTGAAACCCCTTCAATACATGATTAAAAAGAATTAAGAATTCAAATGGGGACCTAAGGAAAAGGAGTCTTTTGATAAAATAAAATCAGAAATAATGCAAGATCTTGCACTATTAAGTCCATATTTCAGTGAAGAGTTCATTCTCTACACCTTTGATTCATACATTACATTTGGTGTTGTTCTAACTCAAAATAACCAAGAAGCGGTTGAGTTTCCCATTGCGTTTATGAGTTCATTTTTGTAAGGAGAAGAATTGAATTATCTAGAAGTGGAAAAACATGCCTATGCTATATTCAAATATGTAAAACACTTCAAACCTTACTTGATCAAATCGAATACCAAGTTCATTATCCCTTATCTCGTTGTCATAAATCTCTTGGTGCAGAAAGATTCGGGAGAGAAAAGAGCCAACTGGACAAGAGATTTACAATATTACAATATGGAGATCAAACCTACCAAAATTTTCAAATGGAAAGGGTTATGAAACTAGTTGTTGAATCAGCAAGAGATGAAGTACAGGAAGATGCTCTGTATGAAGACCAAGAAATTTTCAAAAAAGAGAGGTTTGTTACATTCCTATTAATTTCAACCAATGGTGATATGAAATGAAATATTATTTGACCCATGGATCAGCTCCACATTATTTGGAATCAAAGAAGAAGAAAGCCCTCAGACTCAAGTCATCTCAATATTATCTCATTCAATGGATATTATGTAGAAAGAATTATGATGGTGTTTTCTTGAGAATCCTTGAAAAAATAGATGTTGTTGGTGCAATTGTATGTTCAATATATTGTCAATCATGAATTATCGACCGTGATTCATAATCAATAGATTTGTTACACTATATGTTCCAGCAGTAGGTAATTTAACTACGTTTTATGAGTATAGCATAAAGAAGAAACATTTGAAACTCAATTCTCTCCCTTTCACACAATTTTAAAAATTAGAAAGAAAAACTTGCAAACAAAATATTAACAACCATGCATTCAAAATATCTTGCTCAGATAATGACTTATCCTTTTACAAGCTCATGAAATAGAAATATGGACTTTGACTCAGTTATTTGTAGCTACTACTCTTGAAAACAACTAGCAAGCAGATATGGGCACACTTCAACAATAATCAGCAGAAAAACCACTCATAACACAATCAATGCTTGGAAAGGACTTATGTCCTTATGCAGGAATCTTTACACAAGACACTTCATTCTTGGTGCATGTAGGTGAGAGATGGAGCCTGGGTCATCCATGCACTTACTTCAGACAACAAAAATATTGAAGTTTCTAAACTCAGAAAATGATAATTGCCTATCTAACAATCATGCACATCTACAGAGTTTTTGTCATCTAAATCTTACACTAAAAAAGAGATATGGAATCATATATCGTGATTAGTATAAACTATTCATTCACACTCATCAAAAAATCAACAAATATCTATTAAGAAATCTATGTTGTGCTTAGGGAATATTTCTCACTCAGAATTGTTTACAATACACAAATATTCTACTCACACACACAAACCATCTCCAATCCATACATAAACAAATACAAGGAGACTTACCTTGGTTGGGGCGGTGGGCCCTTGTCATACCAACAAGGTAGCTATAGGAAATTACAGAATGCACACTTTAATCATATCCATGAATTTCAAAGAATGAACTTCATATTACTTCAATTGATAGGTATACAGTAATTCAAAACTCAGTTTCTCAGCATAATAGTATATTCAATCTCTCTTTGATCATCTGCATAGTTGCTTCTTAAAGAAGATCAGTCGTTACAACCAAATTCTAAATATCATATCAAATGTTTGCAAAAATATTACAATTGGTTATCAAATTGTATCTCATGGAAAGATCTTCATCCGAAGTGCATGAGTGATGAAGCGTATCCTAGTCTATCGTGGTCTTCAAATGAACCAAAGATGCTTCCAACCAACAAGTTTCTTGGAGCTATCTCCAGCGTACTCGTTCAAAACATCAATCATGTAGAAGCGGATCTAGTACCGGACTAACACAGTAAAATATATGGGTACTAGATCAACACAGAGTTGGGTACCAGAATAGACGGAGTACCGTAATAGGTGGAGTACCAGATCAACATAGTTGCAATATTGTAGTACCAGAATAGGCAGAGTATTGGACGATCGCAGTTGCAATATTGTAGTCTCAGAATAGGTGGAGTACCGGATGAGCCCCGAGGATGAGTATCGGATGAGATAAATCCTTGTCATGTAAGCTTATTAAATTAATGAAAGTAATTAGAAGCATAAACAACAATCATTCATTCCCAATTTAATTAAGAAATCAAACAAATTATGCTTTCAACGTGAGTTACCCCATTATGCACATAAGTAAGGCAAAAAGTTATATTGGGGAAGAAATAGACAAATTGTGCATAGGTCAGAGGTCAAATTGACCAAGATAGAAGGTAAGATAAGGTAAGAGGGGTGTCAAAATGGAGACCCAACATTCCCCCATGCTTAATTCATTGCATGTCCTCATGCATAAATGTTGAAACTGGTCCTCAAAAATTGCAAAACTAAAACTATCTTCCACCCTGGCTGAATATCATTTGTCTAGCTCTAGAATCTTGAAACCAAATGCCTCACTCCTGAGATCCTTCTTAATCACTCTTGTGTACTGGATCAAATGCAGAACTTTGTTAATCTTAGCATAGGCTTCTTCTTGCACATCCTGTAACCTTTGGTTATATTCTTTCAAATGTGCATTCTCTGCCTTAATGTGCCTATCTAAAACTTGATACTTTGTAACCTCTTGTTTTAACTTCTTATTATGTTTTGTAACTTTCCCAACCTTCAATACCAACTACTTCTTTCTCAAAGGGTTAGCAGGATCAGACATGGTTGCTTTCTCAGTTACCTCCCCTCGGGCTTCCACCTCCTTCCTTCAATATTTTAAGGTCTTTGTTACTAACTCCTAGGTCTCACTAATCATTGTTCCATAAAACCTTTCATTCTCTGGAGAAGTCGGAATATCAATAAGCTCCTCTGGAAAAGAAGGCACATGTGGATTTGTTATATGTTTATCCATGCTTCTTGTAGTTCTACATATTGGATGTGAGGCCTCCTTAGATGTACTGACAGGAGTGGAAGTTTCCCCAAACAAATTTCTCTTCTTTGTTGTAGGAGCATATGTAGATCTCAGAACCTGTTGTTCCTGCAGAGATTTTATTTTTACCCTAAAGGACTGAGGTGTAAACTCTGGAGTTTGATTTTTCTGTACCTTCTTCATTTTTAATCTATGGGATTGAGGTGCAGGTATGGAAGTTTTCTCTTTCTGTACACTCCTTATTTTTACCCTAGGGGGTTGAGCTGTAGATACGAGAGTTGGATCTTTCTGCACATTCCTCGTTTTAAGCTCCCCCCTACTTCCATTTTTCACTTCGGGATTCTTCTCCAAATTACTAGCTGGCTCTTGAGGAAACTCAATAGTTTCCTTAGGGGCACCATATGAAACTTCATTTTGACCAGATTTCTTCCTTTTTCTCCTCTCACTTCATGGAAATTGAATTTTAGGGATCGAGGATGGACTTGGTTCCTTAGATTGGGAGGACCTCTCCTTCATGGATGTAGTAGGCTCCTTTGTCATGACGGACTTGCCCTTGTCCAACTTATCAATAGGCTTGGATGAACTAGGTGCAATAGCATCCCCTTTACTTCCTATATTCTTCTCTCTTATTTGCTTATCCTTTAGTTTTATGCCTAACTCCTCACTACATGCCTATGTTTCATGTTCTTCTACAGATTTGGAAACTCCATCTTGAGCAAAGTTTTGTTGAAGGAGTTGTTTCCAACTGCTCTCTTGTTTTCTCAATGCATGGACAACCAACAACTTCATTAACCCAAGGTGGTAGAGACTAGTTTCAAGTTTCTTGTATGTTGATTTAATTCCTCTCACCATTTTGTTTAGACTCATCCAGAGGAAATGGGGAAATTCAATTCATGGCCCTCCTTCAAAATGGACCAAAAGATTTAAATGATATAATAAATTCATGGAATACCTTCCTTCACAGGTGAGAAACCTCTACAGGATGATGATCATTGTCATGTACTCCTCCTTAATATAGCTCCATGGAATCCCTTTGGTCCAATCAGGATCCTGGTGTTTCAGATTTAGAAACTTATGACAAATCCTTTTGTCGACGATCACCCCCTTAAAATATTTCTCTCCAGAGGAACGAAATCATGTAGCTTCTGCTATGGTGGATTATGTTATCATCAATTTCAATTCCCCCAACTAAACACTCTCACAGTCATAAGTCTGAGCAAAGGCACGAGATACCCCCTCATAATGGCCTTTGAATTTTTCTAAGAACATGACCCATCCGATCTGCTCAAATTTATCCCTGCAAGCTTGGTATTCCTATGTATCCCTGTATAATTGGAACATTGGTTCGTGTCTATCAACCCCCATGCTGACTTAAAAGAAATTCTCATAGTGTATGAGGCAATGGAACGTAGGACGATGGCTTAGTACCAGAACAAAGCAGTGCACAGTGGAGTACCAAAAGTGAAGAAAGTATGAAAACGGTATGAGGGGGTAGAGAAACAGTATGAATGGAGATCATATAGTAAAAACGAGTAAATAATCCTTCATGTGGATGGCGAAGCCATCCAGAAGAGTGTTTATAGATCGGAATTTGAATTAAAATGGTCAAATCAATTATAATCATGGTGAGAGTAAGGGTAAGTTGTATCCATAATAACTTGGAAGATCATATTAGGAATTTCATTATAGCATGTTCACGGCGTGTTGGCAGCCAACCCAATTTTTTTCGATTGTTCTCAAAAGCTGCCTACACCCCTTGTCGTATTACGACGAACCATTGTCGCATTGTGCTAATGGACATTCGTCTCATTTTTGCGACCATTACAATTCAATTTCGACCCAGTTTTCACAACTGCAAGTGTGAAAACACTTCTTTCGTTGATTAGATTGTCGTCGTCTTTGGTTGATACTTGATCACTGGTTTATCACATGATTGTTAAATGTTGTACTGAACTCATATTCTCAATCATTATCTTACCTTGATTGCGCATTTGGATATGATTCACTGTTGAACCTTTGGACATGAAAGTTATTAGTTTTGTTCTAATATATGGAAATTATAATGGATATGGTCATATTGTTTTTTATCCTTGCTTTGGACTCGCACTCGATTATTATATGAAGGAATTCTGATTGTATGGTTCTAAGACTTTGGAATACAAACATATGTAATATGCACCAAGTACATGGACAAGTTCATAAGGTATGATAGCAATGGTTTCAAGGTGCATGAGTTAATCATATTCGACTTTACAAATCGATACTTGACATACTAATG
>JASDQU010102904.1:404528-418903 GCA_032191745.1 Picea mariana | reverse complement strand
TGAGGGGAAGAAATCATCAGAGAAAGAGATCAGGAAATAAATATCGGAAGCATGAAGGTAGGGGGAGACATACCGATAGGGGGAGTTACCCTTTTCTCCCATGATGTCAAAGGGGGAGAAAAAGAAATATCAAAAGCATGAATACAAGGGGAGCAGCCCCAAAGAGAGTTAACCTTTTCCATTGATGTCAAAGGGGAAGATAAACATGAGGAGAATTGGTCACAAGTGGAGTATGAGTGTTGCCATCAATGCCAAAGGGGGAGATTGTTGGAAATTTAGTTGTCATTGATGTCAATTCTAGATGAACTCTAAAAGCATTGATGTCAACCCTAGTCAACCCTAGAAGAAGCCCTGGAAATATGGCTAAGTGGTTGAGAAGCCCCAGATGTATATTCATGAAGTCCAAATTTGTTTGAGGAATAAGGACATGAAGAATAATATAAATGCATGTAATACACTCATATATGGATAGTCCTTATCGTGTCATTTCCAACGGTAGGTGGTACATCACATGGCTCCTCACGGTTGAGGATTTATGCCCTCTTGAAGTTGGAAACCCCAAAGAATGGTTAAGAATCCCCTAAACAATTACAAGTCATTAATTAAAGGGTAAAGTTGTTGTAACAAGAAGTCCTAAATTTAAGGAAATAAGTTACTTTGAAAAAGTATAAATACACCTCAAGGAGTAT
This sequence comes from Picea mariana, assembly GCA_032191745.1. Taxonomy (NCBI): domain Eukaryota; kingdom Viridiplantae; phylum Streptophyta; class Pinopsida; order Pinales; family Pinaceae; genus Picea; species Picea mariana. The sequence goes on along the minus strand of JASDQU010102904.1, from coordinate 418,214 downwards.
CTCATATAAAAATTCACATAAACAAGTCCATTGAATCTATTCTAAGTGAATAAGTGACATGGTTTATGTTTTTGTAGCATTTCTGAAGTAGGGAAAGTATGAAGGAACGAAGTGTATGAATGTGACTGAATTAGATTTTTGAGGTTATTCGCGGGTCACAGTTCATCAAAGTGCAGATGTACACGGGTCACAATTTATCAAAGCATGGATGTACGTGGGTCACCATGTAGCAAAGTGTATATAGGTTATCTGTGGGTTGACAATGGGAAAGGCATAGATGTACGCGGGTCATAGAAGAGAAAAGTGTGGATATCCATGGGTTGATAGTGTACAAGTCACATATCTATGAATGTTTTTGAGGAGGATGTTAGTACCAGGTTGCCGAGGCCGAGGAAGGTCTGTATGTCTGTCATCTAATGCACCAGGTATGTTATAGAATCAACAGTATGTTTTACATGTGTTTTAAGGGTTGTGTCTTGATACATGCTTGAGGCATGGTTTGGAGATTTGGGAATATGCTTAAGGTACACCTTCGTGATGTTATGGTACATTGATTACAGAATATCTTGACTATCTTGGTATTTGGTTTGGTGTATGTCATGGTGATGTTATCACATGCTTGAGGCACTTTTTTGATGATATCTTATGGTACATGGTGTATGGCATGATTTAGATATATCATGAGTGATATAGTATATGGTTGAGGCACATGTTATGGTACATGTTTTGGTACATGATATGGTAAATGGTTGATGCATGATATGGTACATGTTTTGGTACATGGTCGATGCATGATATGGTATAGGTTTTGGTACATGGTTGATGCATGATAGGGTACATGTTTTGGTACATGGTTGATGCATGGTATGGTACATGGTATTGTACAAGTTTTGGTACATGGTTAAGGCATGATCTGGTATAGGTTGATGTGATAGTGACAATGACATGTTGATGTGACAATGATATTGATAGGTTGATGTGACAATGATGGTGACAAGTTGATGTGACAGCGATAGGGACAAGTTGATTAATGAGACAATGGAAGTGACAATATCAGTGGTAGTGACAAGTTGAGTGAACACTTATATTTCAAGGTGGAAGGATGAGGCAAGGAGAGGGGTTTGTATCCTCCTTTCAGTTGGAACAGGAGAATACACGAAGTTGGAGATTCCTTTAGGTTGGAGCCTATAAATCAGGGGGGTCATAGCATCCTTTTGATTGGAGCTAGAGAAAACAAGGAGTTGAAGGTTCCTTTAGGTTGGGGCCTATAAACTAGGGGGTTGGAGCCTCCTTCCAGTTGGTGCTAGAGAATTAGGAAACTGGTGTTTCCTATGAATGTAATATTGATATATATAAGAAATCATTCCATGGTTTTATCGCATTTGGGTTTCCATGTAAATTTTGGTCTACTGTGTATCTGATGTGATATTGTTGAACGATACTGATTATGGTTATATGATCATGATATATTGAATTAAATCATAAATGATATACTGCTGATAAAGTTAAATTTTATATATTTTGATTGAAAGTGGTAAGAAGTGCTCATACTGATTCACCTCCTCTCTCAGTATTCCAACATAGAGAGCAACCTACAAAGAACTTCATCCAAGGTACTACTAGCCAACACTCTTCAAGGATGCTAAAAGATATATAAGGAGTTGTGATAACTGCCAAACAACAGGGAGACTAGTAGAAGTTGACATAATTCCCCTACAACCCATTGGATTGCAATAACTAGGTTTAAAATACATTATGCTTTAGCTTTGTCTCTTTCATAGAATTTTTATCATTAAATAATTGAGTATCATTTTCAACTTCTTGTACTTCATCAACTCAAATACCATTTGTTCTTATGCAATCATTGATTGTCTTTAAAAAACATTGTGAGAATATCATAAACATGTTTTTGTATAATACAAGTGAAAACTTGGGCCCCAACTCTTCAATTTTGGTTGTATTGATGTTTAATAATAATTTGTCATCAACTTGGATATCATTGACACTACCAATTTGTCCTAGAATCCTTGATGTATTAGCCTCCTCTTCAATTTCTTCATCAATGCCATATTTTGTATGAAAATCCTCTTCAATTTGTTTTTCAATTCCATGCTCTTCTTCCTGGGAGTTAGAATTCATTGTTAAGTACATTTCCATCATCATTATGATTTAAGGTCCTTGTTCAACATCATTATTTGCATCTCCGATTCTCAAATGTTTTTGGTCTACTCTTTTTTTTGGCCATGCTTTCTTTGTTCTTTCATTATGGATACCATAATTTTCATTGGAATGAGTTTTTTTTTACAACTTATTTTACTATCCTTAATTACAAAATATTTATATCTTAAACATTCAAAATGTACTTTTCTCAATATGGAATCCAATATTTTATATGCAATAAGAAAGAATCCAATATCTTATATCCAATTAAAACTTCAGGTCTAAAAGTCAAATTTTACCATCAACGAGAACCTTAATATAAAAAGAACTAAAATGGAAAATCAATATTTTATGTTCTTTTGGCTTTGGAAAATGCATACATGAATGTGATAGTTAGCTTAAAATATGTCTATAATTGGGTTAAAACAAACTTTCAATTCAACATACTCTTTGGTGTAAATGTGTAGCATGCCAACATAAACATACATATGATTATAATTTCATTACAAATTTAATATATTTTTTGGTCTAAATATATAGTATGCGAACATACATATGATGATAATGATAATGTCATTAAAATTGATAAAATTAAAATTTAAGATCTTTAAAAATACATAATTATCTCTAAAAATATTTTTTGGTCTAAATGTGTAGCATGGGAACATAACATACATATGATGATAATGTCATTACAAATCCAATATATTCTTTGGTTTAAATGTGTAGCATGCAAGCATACATATGATGATAATGATAATGTCATTAAAATTGATAAAATTAAAATTCAATATCTCTAAAAATACATAATTAAGTTGTTTTTATTTTTTATTTATTTTTAATTATAAATAAAAAATAAATAAATTTAAATAAAATTAAAGTAATAAATAAATTCACAATATTTTCGGAATTAATTTAAATTGGAAAATAAAAAATAATTCTTTCCTATAAACACTTTGTATCATGTAATTAATGTTATGGTTTATTAAATTTTTTAAAAATAAACCTATTGTACACATGGACATTCCAATGTAATAAAATTAGAGAGAGTGAGAAATATGGGTTATGGAAAAGATGCAATTCACATGGTAGAGTGTAATATGCTTTCTTAATATTAAAGATTACAATTTTATATTTAAAGGTGTTTTAATGTTAATTTTGAATAATTTAATACATATGTTATTATTAGATTAGTATTTGGTATTTGTTTTTATAAAAAATTTAAGATTTTAAGATTCATTTTAATGTTATAGTGATTTTAAGTTTTTTCAAATAAAAAAGTTTTAGTTTTAAAAGACTTTATTTCTTGTCTAGAATAAATTTGGGATTAAGGTGGATTATATTGATTAAGAAATTTATACATCTCTCTTATATTAAACAACACTTGATTAACATGTTTTTACTTTCAATTACCCCAACACATATATAAAGATGACAGTGAAATATTTTAATTAAAATTGACATTGAAATATTTTATTTATAGTTGAGTTTATTTAAATATTTTATTTCATTTATAATCCACATTGAAATACTTTTTTGTTACTAAAACTTTTGTAAATATATTTCAATACAAAAAATGTAAAATAAATAAATCCAAATCATAATATATTTTGAATATATTCATATTGTCTTTCAAATATAAAGATATTCAAAAATTTGTATCATTATCCATATGAATATATAAACATAATAAGATATTTTCAAATTACAATAATTATTAATAAACATGATGAGAGTACACATAGGAGACATCGATAGTACTTAGACAATATGAATTGCTTCTATTATATTAGAGAATACATGAATTTATAAAAAGCTGAATCTTGAGGAGATCAACCATTAATCTTGTTTAGAGATCAATGGCTCTCATTTAACCTATCCACTATCACAAGTAGCTTAATCTTATCTCCTTAACCATGTGCTCAACTACTCCTTTGACTTGGAATACATCACTTATCTCTAACTTAGTCTAATAAGTCATCTTATTGAATTACTTACTCAATAAATCAAACCACATTTGAAAGTCAACTTTATAATTAAATCAAACCACATTTGAAAATCAACTTTATAATTAAGAGAAAACACATCACAAACACTTTCCCATATATTAGCAATGGATTACAAAGAAATAAAACAAAAATAAATAAATTAGTAACTAAGATGGTTAAATGTAAGTGTTACATATACACAATTTATGTAGAAAATAGATATAATGTAGATAACATTATATTTTCTAAATGGATAATATCAATATTATTATATATTAATTTAGAAAAAACATATAATATTTATAATGATGAATTACAATATTATAGGTTAATTAAAATATTTTATTGAAGGTGGACATTGAAATATTTTATTTATAGTTAAGTTTGTTGAAATATTTTATTTTATTTATAATCCATATGAATATTTTATTTTATTAATAGTTTTTGTAAATGCTACTTATCAATTCCATGTTGAACATGGAATAGATTATACATCTCCTTCATACTAAATTGTACAAAATATCTTTCAACACAAAACACAAAAAAAAAAAATGTAAAATAAATAAATCCAAATCATAATATATTTCAAATGCATTCATATTGTTTTTCAAATATAATATATTCAAAAGTTTCTATCATTATCCATATGAATATATAAACATGATAATATATTTTAGAATTACAATAATTACTAATAAACATGATGAAAATACACATAGGAGATATAGATAGTAGACAATATGACTTGTTTCTATTATATTAGAGCACACATGCATTTATATAAGGTTGACTCTTGAGGAGTTCAACCATTGATTTTGTGACTTGCTTCTATTATATTAGAGAACACTTGCATTTATACAAGGTTGACTCTTGAGGAGCTCAACCATTGATCTTGTGAATAGCTTCTATTATATTAGAGAACACATGCATTTATACAAGGTTGATTCTTGAGGAACTCAACTATTGATTTTTTTTAGAAATCAAGGGCTCTCATTCAACCTATCCACTATCACAATTAGCTTAATCTTATCTTTTTGAACAATGTACTCAACTACTCTTTTGAGTTGGACTACATCACTTATTTCTAACTTAATCTAATAAATTATCTTATTGAATTACTTACTCAATAAGTTAAACCACATTTGAAAATCAACTTTATAATTAAGAAAAAGCATATCATAAACAGGTCTCCATATATTAGCTAGTAATGAATTACTAAAAAATACAACTAAAAAAATTAAAATAATAACTACCATGGTTAAATGTAAGTGTTACATATACACATTTTTATGTAGAAAAGAAATATAATGTAGATAACATTATATTTTCTAAATGGATAAATCAATATGATTATATATTAATTTGAAAAAATATAACATATTTATAATGATGAATTATAATATTATAGATTAATTAACTATAAATAAAAATAAATAAATAAATAAATATGAAAATAAAAATATTAAAATTATATAAAATATTATCACATAAATACAAATGATATCTTAAAACGAAAAAAAATTATATATAAAATTTGTTATTAATGTTATTTTTAAATAATTAACTAAATCTTAACAATTGTGTATCTAAATATACAATAATATAAAATTCAAAATTATTTTTAATAAAATACAACTTATCCAAAATATGTAGATAATTTAATAACAAAATCCATATCTAAAAAACCATTCACCATTACCAAAATTATTTATTTAAATATACAATAATACAAGATCCAAAATGATTTTATAATTCTGTTCAATAAAATACAACTTATCCAAACCATATACATAATTTAATAACAATATCCATATTAATCATATGGAAACAAACATCCACCATTATCTAAATTGTGTATTTAGGTATACAATAATACAAAATAGAAAATTATTTTTTAATTTTTTTAATAAAATACAACTTACCAAACTTAAATTGTGTATTTAGATATAAATAATACAAAATATAAAATTATTTTTTAATTTTTTAAATAAAATACAACTTACCAAACCTAAATTGTGTATTTAGGTATAATTTAAATTTAAATTTAAGTCAAATAACTAAAAATAATTTAAATTTAAACGTAAGTAAAAATAATTTAAAATCACATAAAAATATGTAAAGGAAAATAATTTAAAATCTTCATAAAAAACTAGGGCAAAGGTATGACCCGCAGTAGAGCCTGCCAGTTTACCACGCAGCGGCAAGATTTGAAGCCGCAGTTCGAGCAGATTATCTTGAAACTGTTGAACCCAAAGTAGGTCCATATGCACATACCAAACATAAAAAATTAGCATAGTCACATAATTTATGACTAAGTAGGTCCAGATGCACATACCAAACATAAAAACTATCACAGTCACACATAAAACTAGCACAGTCACATAATTTATGACTAATAAACGCTTAAAAGTTATGATCGTTGAAAAAAGATTATGAAACATACCAAACATAAAAACTAGCACAGTCACACATAAAACTAGCACAGTTACATAATTTATGACTAATAAATGCTTATTACATAATTTATAACTAATAAATGCTTAAAAGTTATAATCGCTGAAGGAAGATTATGAAAACCTTAACTGTAATTTTAACGCCTAACTATAAACCTTACCTGTAACTCTAACGCCAAAAGAGCGAAATAAAACCCTAAGTGTAACCCTAAAGTTAAAACAGTGAAAACAAAAAAATAACAAAATATATCCCAAAGCAAATATAAAAACACTGCATATAGCTAATCCCCAAATATAAAAACACTGCATATAGCTAATCTTGTCGAAGCTGGTCAGGAGAGGGACTTGGGGCCTACAGGATTCCAAAGATAGACGTTTGTACAGATTAAAATTTCCTGCAAAAGAAGAGGTTGCCTAAACTATTTGTGCGCAGACCCTATATGTATATAATTATTCTAGCTTTCCTCAGTTAATTGAAGTTAGTCGATTGCTTTTTTTTTTCATTTTTCTAGCTAATGGGTAAAAGAAGAAGGGAACCAAGAAATAAATATGATTGTAAATATTTAATATCAATTAAGTTTGTTAATTATTTAAATGTGATTAAATTTAGCAATTAGATAATCTAAGAGTAATTTTTTAACATAATTAAGTAAATGTGAAAAATAAAAGATCAAGATTAACATGATTAACATGATAACTGATTGTTAATCATCAAATTAAGATTTTCAATGATTTTAAATTGAAAAATAATTAATTGTACYCATTTCCAATAAGTTTATATCTATCCACTTAACTAGCACAGCCACAAATTCGTGGCTGGTAAAGGCTGAAAAGACGGCTTGCAAAAATAGGCTTGCAAAACCTGAACAGTGGGGAAAGAGAAACGGCCCAGAGGTGGACGGAAGGAGTCAGAAGGAGTTGGCTGGAAGGAGGCAGTGTGTCCAGAACGTGGCTGGTGGGGTGAAGGCCAAAGGTTTAGRTTGGCCTAGAAAATGAAACCCTAATCATTCATAATGAAACCCTAATCACTCTAATCACTCATAGGTGGCAATCAGCTAACCACCATAGTAAATTTTAAATATGATTAAGTAAAAATAAAAAAATAAACATGTAAACTGATATCTTTATAATAGTGAGGAAGTTAGTGGTTGAGATCACAACCATTAATTTATTGGGACTACTAAGAATATTCCATCAATATTTAATCTTGTCTATACAAAATTGATTAAGCACTAAAAACCTATTTAATATACCCATCCATGATGAATATACCTTTCAACCTAAATATTATAACAATGTAATTACAATAATTTAAATTTGAGTTCCGAATAAATCCTTACAATATTTTGAAAACGAACTGTACTCTGCAATTATTTATTAATATTGAGCTTCCACGCTAAGCTGCCGTTCGCTGTTAGTCCACAGTCTTCATCAATTTAGTCCTTGTTGCCTTCAAAGCTTGTACAAAAGTCTCGATATTCTGGTGTGAAGATCCTCCGTCCATTGTTGCAGTCTTCGCACTGTTGCTTAATGCCTCCACATTTATCTTCGTTTTCTTCCCTTCGTCACTCAACAATTTTCTTATAGCGCCGCATATTTCTTCCCTCGCTACCATCTTGCTCTCACCCGCGTGACGAGCGTATCCCTTCAATCTTATTCCAATCTTCCATTCATCGGCCATGAGCTTGCAGTTAGTGTACTGTTCCAACCAAGCAGGAAATCCTAACATGGGAACTCCGAAAGCTATGCTTTCAAGAATCGAGTTCCATCCGCAGTGTGTAATGAATCCTGCAACAGAGGGATGGGATAACACTCGCAGCTGATTGCACCATGGAACAACGAGCCCCTGGCTTCCGATCTCGTCAAGAAAACGATCAGGTAGACAGTCTGAGACGGTTGAAGCTACAATGTCAGGACGAACAACCCAGAGAAAGGGCTGTCCGCTATCCTTAAGACCCATCGCTACTTCCTCCAGCTGAGCTTTAGACAGATGAATGGTGCTCCCAAACGAAACGTATATGACCGAATCATTGGGTTTTGTATTCAACCACGCTGAACAGTCATACTCTGTCCGCATGTTTGTTCCAACTCTAATTATGTCCTCGTCACAACCCTTCAAATAACCAGATGGAAGCAGGGGGCCCACTTGAAAAACAGGAGGTTCTAATTTCATTTCAGTGCTTTCAAGATCGTCAAAAGAATTACAGAGAATCCAGTCTGCCCCGCGGCTCGACTGAAGCGATTTAAGCACCAATTCAAGAATGTACTGTGAACCGGGGTCTTGATCCTGGAGGAAGGATGGGAGATCTTTTGGCTGTAACGTTGGAACGCCAGGAATATAATCTATCAAAGAATTGCCCTCATCACCTGCAAGTAAATACCATAATTAGTAAAAGCAAAACCAAAAAGGGCCTCCTGTTTGTAGTTAGCAATTATATGAAGCATACATGCAGAAAGCTTACTGGATCCTTTATAATGAGAGTGACCGTGAGCCTCCAGCAGATGTGCGTGATAGTAGATCGAATAAACATTTGTTGGCTGTGACCAAAACGAAATCCAGGGAATACCGAATTTCTTGGTTACATCAAGTGTGCAGAACAGAGACGTATCTGCTATGACGCACGATATGGGAGGCCCCGTCTTGTTGAGATTGTGAATAAGCTGTTCCAACTCTCCTCCCATGGTATTCTCAAGAGAGCGCAAGAAATCGTAGAATCTGGCGGACCGATCGAAATCGAGAGATAATCCATCGGAGATTTGTGCAGAACGAATATCAAGACCCGGTTGGACTTGAGAGTCTTTGGATTGAGCTTTGGTGATTTGAGCGTGGGCGTGATACGTTGTGACGAAGGTGACAGTGAGACCTCTAGAAGCAAGCTTCTCTGCGAACTGCATCATGGGAGTTATATGGCCCTGAGCTGGATACGGGATCACCAGAGCATGAAAGCGCGAGGAATCGGAGTCGGGGGTGCAATCGGCCATGGCTCAAAACGACGCTCGACTCGAATACGATGAACGGCGTGTGATTTTTTATTTGATGCGTGGATGGCGACCAATATATATAATCTCAGAATGGTGCAATGCAGCGAAGTCACAGGAATCCATAAACGCATCTTGAATTGAAGGGCGGGTGTGACTTTCAGCGTGAAATCCCTTCTTCACACCCACACCAATATTGACGAGCTGGTATGACTGGAAGTTCAAAATTTTCTATGCGATGTAATAATAAAACATAAAACTCTTTCATTTACTATTTTGTCATAAAAGTCAATTTAGTTCGATTATTTTATTGAGGAATTTTAGGAAAGTTATTGAGGAATTTAAGGAAAGTATTTAATGAGGAGTTTTATAAGAGTTATTGAGGAATTTTAGGAAAGTATTTGAAAGGGTATATTTTTTAATTTACGCATAGTTATTAGGTGTAGGTTATTCAAAGTATAATAATGCTAATTCGTTCTAGGTTATTATATTAATTAATGAGTTATATTTTATAGACATTTTTATTTTTAAGCATGACATTTTTTGAGTTATTTTTGGAGGAGTAGGGTCATTTTCATAGAGTTATTCATTTTTATATAGGTATTTATTTTTAAGTATGGTAATTTTTGAGTTATTTTTATTGAGTCATTTTTATGTGGTATTTTATGAAATATTTTTATTTGAATTTTCAAATAGGTATTTTCATTAAGTATATTTTGCGAATGAAATTTTTGGGAGGAGGGGGTCTTTTGTATCACAAACAAAGGGGTTTCATACACTAATTTGATGTTTGGCTTGGCGGTGATTTTAAAAATAGATTATTATTATTATTATTAATTTACAAAATTAATAATAGACTTAGAGGTAATATTTGATAATAAGTTTAGATCATTTTAAGACAAGATTCATAACCAAATACACAATAAAATATTAGGGTTGAAGACTAAGTTGCACAAAATGGGCACTTTCACTAAGGCAAACCAGTGCAACCATAATCTACTAGTTTGACCTAGTCACAAGTTCCTAAGTTCCTTTTCCCACTCTTGTTTACAATTTATTTCCTCTCTATTCTTTTATTTCAATATGAACAAATCATGGAGTTTTCAAAAACCTGGCAAAATAACCCTAACACTCTTTGTGAATTTCAAATAAAAGTAGAGACGAGAGCCAAATTTCAAATAAATTAAGAGCTCATAGATTACAAGAAATGGAKAAGAAAACCCAAGAAAATAAAGAATCAACCTAAGAAGAAGAGGTCAATAATGTAGAAAATCTTAGTATGAGGAACAAGATTAAAGAGATGGAAAAAAAATGTAAATAACAATTTGGCCACAAATAGTTAGGAAATGAATAAACTACAAGGTTGTCTACAAATAATTTCCAACMAGAAATGTTATGACTCTATGTCTAACTACATCCTAATTTTTTTTTGCAATTTTGTAGTGTCTTTATCATGATTTCCAACCTTTTTGACATATAAGTTAACACACATTTTAATGTAGTTATAAAAATTAAATAAAATAGAGAATAACACTGCAAAAACAATGAGCAAAAATGCTCAACACTCTTCATTATCCACAAAGAAAAACATTATTAAATATATAGTTGGAATGCTCACCAACAAACCAAGAACAAAATCCTAAAATTATTGATCTAGAATATCTTATGAGCTAAAATTAAACTCTCGTAAACCAACCCACAAACAAAGCTCTAACAACGTTCTAAATTCACAATTATTCTAGAAGTTTCAACATTATTCTAACATCCCCCTTTAATGGAGAAATGGATTTTCTACAACACCTAACTTGCTTCTAAAAACTTCAAACTTGAGTTTACCAAAAGKTTTGGTAAATATATCMGCGACATTATCATTTGTATTACAAAATATCAAACCAATTTCCTTTGATTCAATCTTCTCTCTCACAAAGTGGTGTTGTAGCTCGATGTGTTTTGATCTTGCATGATATATTGGATTATGTGCCAATTTGATAACACTTTGATTGTCACAATTGATGCATGTTGGACCATTTTTCTCCTCTTCAACATCTGCAACAATTCTCCGCAACCACACAGCTTCACAGGTAGCACTTGTCAAGGCTTTATACTAAGATTTTGTTGACGACAAAGAAACAATTGGCTATTTCTTGCTACTCCATGACACAATCCCCGATCCTATATGAAATGCATAGCCTGAGGTATATATTCCGTCATCAGGATTTCATGTCCAATCTGAATCAGAAAAACCTATTCGTTTAACATCAGATTCATCAGTATATATAATATCAAAATTTATTGTTCCTTTCAAGTATCAGAGGAATTTCTTTGAAACTTTCCAGTGACTTTAAGAAAGCTTAGCCATGAACTGATTGAGGATACTGACTAAGTATGCAATGTTTGGTCTGGTAGTGGTGAGGTAGTTTAAACTTCCCACCAACTGACGATATAATGTACCATAGCCTCTTTAGTTCCATCATCACTATATAACTTTCCATTATGTTCTAAGGGAGTTGACATTGCTTTACATTCACTCATATGGAATTTTTTAAGAATTTATTTTGTGTATTTGCTTTATGTAATCAATGTCTTACCAGGCTCCCTCCAGACTTCAAGTCCTAAACAATAATGCAATTCACCGAGGTCTTTCATCTCAAATTCTTGAGACAATTGACTTTTAATCTCATCAATTAACTAGTGTGCACTACCTGTAATAATGAGATCATCCACATATAAAGATATTAAAGAAACATTTCCATCTTCATCTTTCTTAATATACAGGTTAGGATCACTCTTGATTTTCACAAAGCCTTTCTGATAAAAGAATGAATCAATCTTTACATACCATGATATTGGTGCATGTTTCAAACCATATAAGGCTTTCCTTAACCTACAAACTATATGCTCTTGTCCCTTCTTGAAAAAACCTTCAGGTTGAACCAAATAAACCTCTTCCTTCAAATCACCATTCGGAAAAGCAGATTTGACATCTAACTGATGTATTTTCCAATTATGTTTTGTAGCTAAAGAAATTAGTACTCTAATTATATTCAATTTATCTATTGGTGCAAAAGTATCATCATATTCTAATCCTTCCTTTTGTGAATATCCTTTTGCAACTAATCTTTCCTTACATTTATCAATGCTACTATATGCTTTAAATTTAGATTTGTACAACCATTTTATTCCAATAGGTACCTTGTTTTCAAGAAATTATACTAATTCCCATGTGTGATTTTTCATAAGACAGTCATATTATTCATTCATAGAATTTCTCCACTCTTCATGTTCATTAGCTTGTTCATAGTTTACAGGTTCTACAACATTCATTACCTGTGACATCATTGTATAATATTTAAACCTTATAGGTGGCTGAGTTTGTTGTGATGAACTCCTTGGTCCTTAACTACTTTCATATCTCCTCCTGCTCTATGGTGACTCTTCTCCACTTGATGTATCATGATTTCTTGAAGTGTCCATACTTCTTTCATTCCGTTCTTGAACTTGTACCTGTTCTTGTTTAAGCATTGCATCTATTTTGATATAATCATTATTATCATTAGAAATATGTCAAGCATCAACATCGTTCATTATATCACCTTTATATTCATTCTCATGAAACACCACATATCTACTTGCAAACAATTTATGTGAACTGGGATCAAACAATTTGTGTGCTTTTTTATCAACAGAATAGCCAATAAAAAAACACTTGATTTGGGCCACCAAGAAGGGCGTGTATTGTGTATCTGATGTGATGTTGTTGAATGGTATTTCTTATGGTTATATACTCATGATATATTGAATGCAATCATAAATTATATATTGTTGATAAAGTTAAAGTTTATATATTGTGATTGAAAGTGGTAAGAAGTGCTCATAATGATTCACCCCCCCTCTCAGTATTCCAACAAAGAGAACAACCTGCAAAGTACTTCACCCGAGGTACTACTGGCCAAAACTCTTCAAGGATGCTAAAAGATATGTAAGGAGTTGTGACAACTACCAAACAACAAGAATACTAGTACAAGTTGACAGAATGCCCCTACAACCCATTTGATTTCCATAACTAGGTTTAAAATACATTATGCTTTAGCTTTGTCTCTTTCATA
>JASDQU010102904.1:390218-400972 GCA_032191745.1 Picea mariana | reverse complement strand
ATTGAAATTAAAATGGTTGAGACTGACTTACCCAAGAGAGTTACAAGATCGCCCATTTCCAAGCCTTTTGTTTTAAATAAGGCGATTGCATCCTTGAGGGTAATATTTGGCCCTGGTAGGTTTACTTCTTTTATGGAGGATATTAGCCCATCTTTTCTTCCCGTGGGTACTGGGTAAGCAGGGCCTCCTGCCTGCAATATACATCTTTGTTAGTACAAAATCAAACTGTGATTATCTAGCCTAAACAGAACATATTAACCATGTGATTACAGAGATGCGAGCATTGATGAAGTGAATACAAACAAAATGCACAGAATTGGCTACTGACCAATGATAATACATCTCTTGCTGCCAAAGCAAGAATATCAGCACAGGAGACAACGCCAGGACATTTATTTTCCAATACAGTCTTGATATCGTCGATCACATCGAATGCCCTGAGTCCCAAATTCTGTGGAGCTTTCTTCTCTGGCTGGTTACCATTATAGCCATCCAGAAGAATGGATGCATCACAACCCTGAATAATACAATGTTAACATAAGTTTTTATTTCMAATAAGTTCCAGAAATGTATTGTTTTTCTACACTAGTATGGAAAAGWACCGCTTTTCTACATTGGTTTTCAGGTAATACTAAAAGTTAATTACAAAACCAGACTTTTCAATAAGTATCAGATCTACAATAACGATGAAGCCCAAGAGGATCATGGTGGGAAAAATAAACGCAGTGAGAAAATGATCTTCTTAGTGAAAACATCATCAGATTTGAAAATAGATGTTCGAATGGCATAAAGAGGTCTTACGCGGACAAAACAGTCACTGTAATGCATACGAAGCAGCGCAGCAGTGATTGACATATCCTTGAAATACCATTTCTGCACAACTTCCTTTACAAAATTCTCTACAGCGGGACATTTCCTGGTCTTGTCTAATTTGTAGAAGTGAACCATTATTCCGGTACTTGGAACTGCAGGGTTTGTCCCCCATACCAATAATATATCACTGTGTGAGAGTAGTCCAAAAAGAAAGAAACAGAGAGTGGCAAGTAGAGCCATTGCAGACTTCACAACTATTGTCTGCTCTCCCTCTACAAGACCCTATTTCAGTAATTTGGGCGAGTAAGAGTAGGAGGCGATGCTTGTTAGAGGAATTGCCCTGTAAGCGAGTTTTAAAGATTTTCTTTGGAGAGAAAGCCGCCTGGATTTGCGATCCATAGAGATGAGGCCCAAATCTTGCGCCGATGGTAACGACAGGCATCACATGTGGCCATGAGAATCCACACTGTGCCTGGTCTTGATAATCCTTCCGAGTGCTTTCGTTTAGCGTGCAGTAAAGGGATTTGCAAGTGGAGTAGGGGTATCTCATCAATTCTAAGACCGACGGGGAACACACGCATTTACAGTAACATGATAAAACGTTATCTCATCACGACCAAGCACGAGGGAGCGCCCGCGTCACGAAAAGTTGAACAGATGGCAAAGTAGAGCTCAGTTGATCTGAAAGAATCATTCAAATTGGAAAGTCTTATTCGTTAAAATCAGCGAATGCCTACGTTGTTGCAAACAACTAATCATGCAGTTGAAAATCGGAATCTTATCAGATTTATAATCAGATCCATTGCATTCTTTGTTGGATTGCAGTTCCCCGCTCACGCCGCTCCTTAATGGTATATCCCAGATAAACAGTAAACATGGCTATTATGAGGAGGAGTAGGTTAACTCGGAAGCAACTGACCTGGTTTTAGTTAAAAAAATGGATTTGAATTTGGTTAGATTTTCAAAATAGTCTGTGTTTTGTATGGATTATTCTGAGTAAAAATGGATTTGAATTTGGTTAGATTTTCAAAATAGTCTGAGTTTTTTGTATGGATTATTCTGAGTTTTTGTATGTATTATTCTGAGTTTTGTTTGGATCAAAATTTTATACATTTCAAAATTTTCTTCCATAAATTTTATCAACAGTTTTATCAACTAGAAAGGAAAGATTGCTCTGAATTAGCAAACTCCTTCTGAAAATATATCCCACATAAACGGTAAACATGGCTATTTCTCCAAAAATATTAGATTGAGAAAAGTAGAGGCAGCATTCAGTGGGATCAAATAATGACAAGTTGCATTAAGTCACGAATTTCAAGTTTCATTCTCACTGAAAACCTGCAAGCCTGTTCTGACTTGTTGGGCCACACTTGGCTAATTGCTGCATTCGTATGAGGTTGTCTTTTGTTTAGCGGACAAGTTGACACTGTAAAACTTAATTTACAAATGGAGAAACCATGAAAAAATTACGCAAATTTCATTTTATTCATTAAAAATTAACACCAATCATGGTTGTCATGACTTGGTTGACAAGGTTATGAAACTAATATTCAAATATTTTATTACATCATGCCCAATCTTAGTGGCAACTCAAGAGAGTAAGCTATATAGATTTCTTAATTCAAGGGTCTTCATGAGCAAAATAAAGAAAAGAAGCTGCATGATTCGGGGAATGTTTTGGATAATTAATGTAATTAAAATAAGTTTACACATGGACATAAGGTTGTATGAGGAGATGTGAGATGAGTATCATTAAGAAGGAGATAAGATATAAGTGAGGGTTGTAGGATGAGATTTCACATGAATACCATTATGGAGATGAGATATAGGTTTTCTATTTCTACCTACATGAGATATAGGTTTCCTATTAGCATGAGTTATAGGTTTTCTATTGTTGGATTGTATGATTCGATGTGATATTCTTGGATTGTATGATTCGATGTGAGATGAGTATCATTAGGGACATGAGATATAGGTGAGGGTTGTATGATGAGATGTGACATGAGTATCATTAGGGAGATGAGATATAGTTTTTTTTGCCTATTAGCATGAGATATAGGTTTCTTATTCCTGCCTATTAGCCTCTCTGCTATGTAATAGGTTGAAAAAAAAAAGTGTTTTATGTTTTTTCCTAGAGGTTACACATTGTAGTAAGGGTATAGTGCAAATTCGATCACTTATGAGATCTTACTGAGCAACGTGCAATAAGGTTTCAATCCTTATTCCTCAATGGCCATTACTCTCTAACCAATGATGAATGAGTTGGGTTAGTTATGTCCCAACTATGGCATCATCCCCCATCTATGAAAAATGATACTTAAAGAGCATGTGAGAACATGGCACCCTTGGTACATATTTGTAGGTAGTACTTAAAGGGCATATAGGGGCATGACACCCTTGGTATCATGCACTTGAAGAGTTGTAAATACTATGTCTACATGGTTAAGTCAAGTTGGTATCGAATACTTTAAGGCTCTGAGTTAACTTGGTCTCGCCCTTGGTATTGACTTTGATTCGATTTATGTATAATTTGGAGAAAAGTAATATTTGGCATATGCATTTTATTTTAGCATGTGAAATTGAATGAATTGCATGAGTGATAGACTTATGCATATGTTTGGTAAAAAGAGAAATAAAATTTACATTATAATTGGAAATGAGATTGCATTTAGAAAATGGCCAGTTAGATATAAAGAAAGTGATTTTATTTAAATAAAATATAAGAATTTTATGTGCACACACTCAATGAGGAACAAGAAAAGGATCTAGGGAACATCTAAAAGTAAAAATAGGAGAAGAGGTTGGGATGAGATGAATAATCTCTACTTTGCATTTTAAATAAAATAATTACTTGTGCATAGAGTGACACATGAATGAGTGAATAATATGCAATTAATAATTAAAAAAATTAGTATTTTGCATGAGATGAACAAATGACATGAGACTCAAAGCTATATTGGAGAGGAGGGTTGGGCTTGAGAGTTCAACCTTTTTACACTCTAATGCTAGATGGATGTCATAATGTTCAAATTTTTTGTTGGTGAGATGGTGTTGAGTTTGGTCTCAATATTGTGTATGTACTTGGGAGGTGGGGGGCTCATATGCTCTAAAGAAGCCACACAATTTGAATGCTAGTTTTTTTCCTCTTATCATACAACCCATTGTAGTTGTGAAGTCCCAAGGAAGAAGAGTACCCATTTGGGAGTTGGTAGGGTGGTCAACCAATAAGATAATTTTATGTTTGGCAAAGGAGAATTGAAGATAATACTTGGAGCAATATTGGAATTAAAGAATAATCAATGGGGATCTTCTACAACCATTAGGAAAATGTATGTAATTATGGAAAATTTAATTAATAGACAAGCAAATTGTAATTTGAAATTCTCTTGGGGTTTTGCTTATTACTAGAGAAATTGTGAATTGAACTTTGCATGGGATATTTACAGCAGTGGAATAAAATTATAACATTTCATTTTAGTTGTTTTGAAACCTAACCCAAACCCTCATCCTTAATTAGAACCTACTAGATTATTTTTGGGCAATTTTGCAAAATCAATCCTGTAAAGCAAAGACATATGAACTTATATTAAAGCACAGTAGCATATGCATCCAAACATATGCTCCTTTCCTTTAGAAAAAGTGCATATATGTTGGCGTAGACCATTTTGGGGAACAACGCAGAATCGAGGAAGACAAGTAGAAAAAGGACCAGAAAAGGAGCACGCGTCGGAAAATAAGGAAAAGCAGCACGAGGAAGCAAGAAAGTCAAAGGAAGGAAGGAGGAAGTGGATCAACCGCCCACAAGAAGTTAGAATGTGGACAAACCTAATCAACTTAGGGTTAGGGTTTTGATCATTGATGTAATAGGTTTTAACCCATTTTTGTAGTATAAATATGTATTGTTAGATTTGAGGAGATCATCTAGGATCATACCTATGTCATGAGAGTTGAGTAATTGTGAGAGAATAATTTGAGTTTTAAGAGTTGTTTTTGGTTGAGAGTTGTGGAGCTAGTTTTGGAGATGAGTTTGTTTTTTAGTTGCAACTGAGGGTAAGGTCGCAAGCTGTGGAGCTTGGTGCGACCTTGCCAGCCTCACCATTATCACCAAACTTATGATGTAATGCGTGCAACGTAGAACCTTGATGAAGAATAATAAAAGAGAAATGAATGCTAGACCTTTGTGGACGTAGCCCAGGGGGTGAACCACGATAAAACTATGTGTCACTATGTGGAATGTTTCTTTTATGTTTTGCAATGGTTTATGGTGAATGAATGAATCTGATAAGTAGTAAAATACAACGCGCACTAGAACAATTATATTATTTACTGCATAATGAATGTTAAATGGTTGCATATGGTTACATTATGGTAGATATGGATTTAATGATATGGTAGAGTGGTAGATATGATGATGTTGAAGTAAGAATCATGCCTAACACCCCCAAAGAAACATCCCTTCCAAGCCTGCAGACATTTGAGTCCTGCAACCACCCATAAATCCATCTCGGATGAGACTTCATTGTGCACTATGTGTGTAGTGTTTCCTTCTGGTGTCCAGAAGGGTCGATGGTTTGTAGGGTTTTGTTAGAGAACAAAATTAGAACCCGGGTCAGCACAAACATCCAACAAATGGTTATGTTCTCAGTTGGAACTCAGAATATGAGATTGGAGGGGATCTGATGAGAAGGACAGTGACGAGAATGCAGTGGTAGAAGGGGATGTTCAGGCCATGGAATCCTACTAAGAAGGAGATTGAAATATGAGTGGAGACAAAAGAACTCGAGTTCTTGCAGAAGGACAATAGAAACCCTAAGTATAATCTGCACCAATATTTGGAAAGGTGTGTGTTTACTGATCTTCATGAGGCATTTTTATTTTATTTTCTAGAGTTACTGTAGGAGTGGATACAGAGACTAAAGGACAATCATCCAACTAATTAGATAAGGCCAATAGAGTGGACTACGAAGAATATTGTGCGGATATAGAGAGTCAATAATAAATTCACGTGCGCAGTGGATTTCTGGTTAGACAACATTGTTGCAGGATTTATTTCTAAGTTTGCAGTCGATATTGCAAAGTCTTACACTGTTGCAGAGCATGAGTTTTTGAAGGGGCCGAGAGGAAGGTATATTCGATCACTTTACATGTTGATCAAGATTTCATTGCATGATAAAGGAGTGATGATAATGGAATCAGGAAACTAAATCACTCTGTGCGCATGGGGGAACTGGGGGAAGCACTAAGGAAGATATTATATATGGAGAGTGCTCTTGAGAGAGGCTATAAGAGGGAAGAAATGGACCCCATCATGAAGGATGAGGAACAAACCAAGGAGATAATGGGTAGAGAAGGAGTGACACGCAACAGAAGACCCTACTAGCATAAGATCAATAGTAAGAAGAGGGAAGTAGCGGAGTGAGAGGGATTGGATAGTGATGAATAGGAGGTAAAGGATATCCATGCAACGAAGTAGATTGAGAAAATCCTGCGCACCACATATGAGAGGAAAATCAGAGGCCAAGGGTCCGATGTAGAAGAAGGCTCTCCATTCCGGATCAGAATTAGTGTGGAACCCACAACCCCATGTGAAACTAAGACATATGAAGAGAAAGAAGTGTTTAGACAACCAACTATCAATAACAAAAGGATTTTAGTAGGAGGAGGGTCCAGTGGAAATTCAAGTAGAGGTATGTGTCCAACTAGTAGGATTCAACGATCTACACCACGTGGAGGTGGTAGTATAAAAAATTTCACAATGGAAGGAGCAGATCCAACTATTAGGTTACTAGAGTTTCATGGAGAAGGGTCGGAGGACCCAGAGAAGAATTTATTTATTCGTGAGAAGATTTGGGCAGCTAAGGAGATCACATATGAAGATACAAAAGTGGCACAGTTGGAAATCACATTCAGAGACCGCGCACTAGACTGGTATATGGGCCTCGCAGTAAACAGTCTACAAGGAGCGCCTACAACCATCGCAGACATGAAGAAGGAATTAATCAATGAATTCCAGGGACCAAGTTCAGAATATCAGTTTATGAATGAGATGATAGAAATAAAACATAAGCCAAGTGAGTCGGTTTGGGAGGTTTATCAGAATTTCAAGAGACTGAAAGGTAAGTTGAAGTATCCTATCACATATATGCATCATAGAAATTTATTTGTTAATCCATTATTTCCACATTTGAAGCATCCATTGAGGCAAAAAAAATTTTAGACTCAGGTTGAGGCTTTGCAAGGAGCCTTGCAATTGGAGGAGAATCAATATAAACATATAGATCCAACTGTAGAAGAACTGAGAGAGGATCTGAAAAACCTGACGTTTCAGTTGAATAAGAACAAAAGAAAGGAGAAAATAGAAGTTGTATGGTGTACTTTATGCAGAACAGAAGGACACCACAAGAATGAGTGCCCAAAATTTGTGCAGTACTTGGAAGAAGGAATGTCGAATCATTTACCTACATGAGGACCATGGTGTGAAATATGTATAACACGTGGACATGATCCCTATCATTTTCCTGTGATGCAAAAGCATCAAACAATGCCCAAGACTACATTATGAAATTCTACAAGTCGGTAGGACATGAGGACAGGGATTGTAGAACCTTGGAAATAATGAAGGAGAGGACTTCATATGTGTATAGGATGCAGGTTGAACCAATGATAGTTCCACATGTACAATAGTATAATAACGCGCAACAGTTCACAATGCCACCACAATATAATAATGCACAACAGTTTGTAGCACCACCATAGTATAATAATGTGTGACCACAGTATAATCAAGCACCAAAGTATAATACACCGTAACAGAGGAGGAGGTCATGGAGGAAGAGGATTTTTAGGAGGTCGAGGACTCGTAACCTGTCATAATTTTCAGAAACCTGGACATTATGAAAGGGATTGTCCACAACCACCAGCGACATATATGTATTGTCGCGCAATAGATCATACTACAGAAGACTTCCTGACACTTCTGGTAAAGACACAGGAAAAGAGGAATCAAAATAATCAGAATGTTAATGGATTTGAGCAGAAACTAGAGAAGAGGATGAAGAAAAGATCAATATAGTTATTAGAAGTGGAACCAAGACAGGAGCATATGCAGCAAAGTAGGATTAGAACCAACACCAGTGGATCAGAAAGAATACAACACCTCAACAACATTTTGTGCACGGAAGGAGAAAGAGACATTCAAGGAGGCCAGATAAGAGATTTTGAAGGAGAATATTGCTTCTAATTCAAGTACAAATCCAAGAAATGATGTATCGGTATATGATATGCCTCACCTATTTGATGATACCAGCAGAGATCAGTCTCCAGAACAAGTAAGTAATCTAAGAAACTTTTTGGGGTCTTTCTTGAAGTTGTTGAATGATAAATCATGTATACAAATGTTAAAGGTCTGTTAGAAAATGTAATTTTGGAGAAGAGATACAATTGGAACATAGAAAGTAAATCATGTTCGTAGGAAGACAAGAAAAAATAGGGAGTTCAAATTGAATGCTAATATTGGAGACTTTAACATGGGTGATATTATATTAGACTTGGGGTCTTAAGTAAATGTTTTTCCTAAGAAGACACGAGAAGCTATGGGGGAACTTACGTTGGGATGCTCACCTATTCAACTAAAATTCGAAAATCAACATAGAGTGATACAAACTGGCAGATTGAAGGGAATAATAGTGGATTTAGATGGTGTGTGCACTATAGAATACTTTTTAGTAACTGATATAGTGGATAACACTACACCGTATCCAACATTGTTGGGACTAGATTGGGATTTTGACAATCGGTCTATTATCAACTGTAAAACTAGGAAAATGATTTTTGAATCAAGAGAATACATAGTCATTGATCCATTATATCCTTCATAAGGAGGAAGATATGTTGAACCTGCGACAGAGAAATTCATCACAGAAGAGATAAACCAGTTGTATAGAACTACCGCACGCAAGGAAGAGTATGTTAACCCAACAACAGATGGAATGCTTAGTTGGAGAAACATCAGTTCTTGTGCTTCAAATTCTGACACATGACTGGAGAATTGGCAACAATGCTTGTATGAGTTATCCACCAGAATATGTGCAAGAATGATGCATGCACTAACATGGGTTGGTACAGAGATAAGAGAACCTCCAACCTTTTATGGTCAAAATGATTTAGAATAATTTTTAATGAAGTTTGAGTTAGAAGTTTTGTAAAGTCATAGGTTACCAGTTTTAGATATTTCTTTGAAAGCTACACCAGCACGTTGGTGGGGTACTCATAAGGAGAAGATTCATAATTGGTATCAATGGAAAATATTATTGTGCATCATATTTGGCACACAGAAAGAGAAGAAATATATGCAAAAATATGATGGACTAGGACAACCCAGAGAACATATAGACAAATGTATAACCTAATGGAGATTGGTATCACCAGAGGAGTGGCCACATCATTTCATTCATACATTGGAACATAAAATTCTATTTACCTTTAACCGTATCCTAAATTTACAAAGAATATTCCTTTTTATGTGAAAAGATTAATTTTTTCTCTTAATACTTCACATTATTTTAGCTAAACTAATTCAACAGAAAATGACTTACTCATCGGAAAATAAAATAATTTAAGCTAACTATGGTGAGTTTAAACTACTTGTTTCATGTATTAAAATAATATTTTCCCTAAATTAAAGAAAATTAGAAATTGTGTATCTATTGTTTGACTCCCACTTGCTAAATCTTTTCACAATTAATTAATAGAAGGATCAAAAGCCAAAAAGAGCTAAATCGTTTAACTCCCACATGCTACGGGGTTTGGGAAAATAAACACCCATAAAATTGGAGGCTAAGATGACATGAAACACGAGTTAGAGAAAGAACCTTGAGGTATTACCGTTTTTCTTGCCAAATCAATGGACAAAAGGTGGCTAGAGACATAAGACGAGTTAGAGAAACATCATAGTTTCCAAATCAATGAAGAAAACATGGATCGATATAGAGGACGAGTTAGAGTGCATGAATGAGAGAAAGAAGCATAAGTTTCTCCCCTTTTTTTTCCAAATCGATGAGGACAAGTTAGAATGTGTTTTTCCCAAGATTTTTTCCAAATCAATGAACAAAAAACGGATGGAGAGTTAGAATGTGTTTTTTCCTCATTTTTTGGGCCAAATTGATGAAAAGAAAGCAGATGGATATGGAGGATGGTTTAGAGAAACAACCTACTTTCCAAATCGATGAACCAAAGGAGGATGGAGATGGAGGACGAGCTAGAGAAATTACATGTGTTTTTCCATGCGTTTTTCTTTCAAATCCACACACTAATCATGTATCAAAGCATATATATAGCAGTTGTGATTGGAGTTCTTGTTAATTTCTTTCACCTTTTAAATTGTCAGCCATTATAATCATTGATTGCATCTGGAAAATTGTTCAATTTTTTGTGTTTTCCCAAACTGTAATATACTAAATAAAGTCGTCATGAATGCAAATTAAATAAGCATTTCTTCTTCACCATGATTCAAACAAGGGGGTCCCACCTATCTAGCTATTAATTATTATATGTATATAAATAATAAGGCATTGCAACACATTTGCATACAGGGGTACTACATTGTGCTTCTGGGTGTCAACAATCACATTCATGGAAATAGACACATTTAAGAAGAAATTTAGGAATATGGAAATAACATATAAAAGAAAATTACACAGATTGAAACATTGAAGCTTGAATCTTCAAAACTTGCAAAATTTTATTCGAAAGATAGTCCTCCGGGCCTCCAAAAAAGAACCCTTTGCATCGAATATTTCACAGAGATTTATACGTTTAATATCATAACCAAAAATTGATTATCTGATCCTACTTTTCAGTATTTAGATTAAAAAATATCTTTGATCCACAACACTACTACATATGGGTGGATTATTCCACGAAATTTTTCCACATTTCCATTA
>JASDQU010102904.1:375384-387614 GCA_032191745.1 Picea mariana | reverse complement strand
TCAACCTCTTTATGAAGGCTCAACAACAAATCTTTTATCTGTTATATTGTTGTTGGTGAACCTGAAGGTTTTGAATGGTTTATCAAACACATGCCTCACACAAATACTAAGGCATTTAATTTGTTAATTATTTATGCCTGCATGTTCACAAATACTTAAAAGGTTCAATTTTTTCCTATATTGCTATTGTTTTCTAATTCGTAAATAATTATTATATTGGATGCGATATCGATGATTAATATTGTTTACATTGACTTATTGTTTAGAATTTTGTAGATTGTTATACATTGACTTATTGTTTAGAATTTTGTAGATTGTTACGTGAATTTCTATTACCAACATCAAATATTTTGCCACGCACATATCGAGAAATATCCGTGATTATGAAAGAAATTGGAATGGACTATCAGGCTATTGATGCATGTCCTAATGATCATATCATATATTATGGACAATATGAATTAGAAAATGAAAGCCCACAATGTCAAATAAGTAGATATCGAACCGATAAAGCGTCAAAGAAGGTTCCTCGCAAAGTTCTCTGTTATATTCCGATAATTCCACGTTTCTAGCGGTTGTTTAGGTGCCAAAGTATAGCACAGTTTATGGATTTCCATGCAAATAACAGAAGTCGAGACGATGTTCTTCGAATGTCTGCAGATGGTTCTGCATTGAAGTACATCGAAGAAAAGTGGCCAATTTTTAAAGAAGAACCTCGTAATGTTAGACTTTCGTTGGCAGCTGATGGTCTCAATCCATTTGGAGAGCTTCATTCTACGTACTCAGTGTGGCCTATTTTTGTTATAAATAATAACCTTCCTCCTTGGATGTTGATCAAGAGAGAGCACACAATGTTGACAATGATTGTTCCAGGTATTTAATTATCTTTTATTTGCTTTAAAGTATGACAAAATATTTCATTTCTTTGTTTCGTGCATGGTAATTATTTCTTATATATATAACGACATCTGGATAAGTATAATTAATCACGTAGTATGTTGAACCAATTAGGTAGGTACCAGGTTAAATATATGAACGTATATATTGAGCCTCTTATCGATGATTTGTTGAAGTTATGGGTTGGTGTCACTATGTATGACATCTCTAGACCAATAGGGAAAAAACAACTTCAATTCCATGGAATACTATCATGGACAATTCATGATGCTCCCGGGTTAACACATTTTTGTGGTATATTGTTACTTTATTTTGTGATTTAATATTATATATATTTATTGAAAATATAATGCATTATTTAAAATTGTAACTCTAATTTGACGCTACATTAATTCATATATCTTGTAGGTCTTAAAACAAAAGGTAAATTTGCATGCCCAGTTTGTGGTCCGAGGATAAAATCTCGTCGTTCAAGGAGTTTAGGAAAGGAAGTGTTTGATGAGTATAGGAACTTTCTGCCTAAGAACCATATTTATTGAACTACAGACAAAGAAAAATTCAATGGTAAAGAAGAAAATGGAAAACAACCACGAAGAATGACACCTCCCCTATGGAAGTTGGAATATATTAGAAATCGTCAAGGTACGCAAATTATTTATGTATGACATATTATATAAATCTTTTGTTAATTTCATTAGTATTAATTTCATTTTGTCCCATTAATCAGTGTTAATTTCAATTTTTTGATGTTTCATGAATGTTGTTAAGGCACGAATGGGCTTCCACGAGGAATGAAAATTTACCCGATGCAATTCGGTATATTTCCATACTACGAGCACCTACAAATAGTTCATTTGTTTGATACAATGCATATCAGGAAGAACATAACAAAATTGCTATGGCGAATATTAGATGGAAGGACTAAGAAAGAGAGAATTGAAAAGATATGTTGTGGCATCCAGGAAGCTAATCACGCATTGCAAAGTGTTATTATTAATTCTAATGGCGATGGTTGTGAACAAAATACTAATCTTCCTTGGTTATTGACGGAGCAACAGAGAAATATTGTAAAAGAGGTCATTCGAAAAATTGGGTTTTCGATGGGGTTTTTGTCGAACATACAAAATATCATAACGAAAACCATGACTTTGGTGGGGTTAAAACACATGACTGGCATACATTCATTAAGGTAATTAGTAGGTTATAATATATTTCCTTATTGGTACGCATTTTTTGGAAACAAATAATAATTATTTGTTTTTTGTTATAGTATGTTCTACCTTTATCTCTCCCAAACAACTTTGACAACAACATAAAACAAATTATTTATGTACTTGGAAAATACATGAGGTGAGTATTGTTTAATAAGGAAAATGTACTTCTTATGTGATTTGTAGCAGAACTTATTGACATATTATGTTTTATCTGCAAATTTATGTATGCCTTGATATTATTTTATTGCATCGACATTTGTAGGTGGCTATCATTAAAAGAAATCCATAAAGAAGATATAAGGTATTGGAAGAGAGAAATTCCCCGACTAATGTGTCAAATGCAATAGTATCTACCTCCAACATTTTTCAATGCATAAGAACACTACCTCATACACCAAGTTGAGGAGATTGAATTATGTGGACCAATACACACAACGTCGATGTGGATGGTGGAGAGGCAATTGAAGTCACTGAAGGCTTTTGTTTGAGAAAGAGCATGTCCGGAGGGTTCTATGGTTGAGGGATATATGGTATATCAATGCATGGTGTATATTAGTCAATATCTACCTAAATTAGCAGAAAATATGAATGTGCCTCGCATTTGACATCTCGACTCCATCAACAAATTTGAAGGGGAGGTCCTATTGGGGAAAGGTAACATGAGGACTGTGAAAGGTAATTATTAGATGTTGATGCAGATTTAATATATTACACATTTATTAAATTATTCCTTTATTAACAATAGCTAATCAATGATATTAAATTGTTATGCTATCATATAGTTGCTCGAGAGTGGGATGCTTTACATTTAGACACTGCAAACAACCTTGATTGGATGGAGCATTGGATAGAATATACTAAAGAATACTTTGGTAGGTTATCATGGAAAGGGGTGAGTAAGATGATTAAAACAACACATCATCATCGAGATCAATTTCTTGATCTTACATCAAGGGAAGTTGATTTATTCTTTGGTTTAAAAGATAAACAGGCAAGCAAACTTTTATACCCACATTTTCCTAGTTTTTTCCCAATTTTTCAATGTATTTGGTTTGTTTAATTTATGAAATATATATTTACTAACTCCTATATGAGGTTTATTAATTGAAAATCTATTTTTTACTTGTTGTCCATGTTGCAGTTGAAACATCACAAGGCTATGTGGTGTAATGGTCGTAAATTTCGTATCAAAATGTTGGATGATAAGATGAAAACCTCAGATTGTGGGATAACTGTAGTGTTTAAGGTCACCAACATTTCCTCTATAAGTGAAAGAAATCCGGAAGAAACTGAGAATAGGTACTATGGGCATTTGGAGGATATAATTGAGTGTGATTTTAATTCCTTTAAAATAGTTTTGTTTGAGGTTAAACGGTACAGGCTACAGATGCATGAACATGATCCTGAAAGAACTCTTATTGAGCATGATAATGGATTTACCATGGTTAATACAAGGGCATTTAAACCAAGTATAGAGCCTTATGTTCTTCCAAGTCAATGTGATCAAGTATTTTACTCAGAGGTACCTGGTAAAGCAGGTTGGTCATACGTTGTTAGATATCATCCAAGAGGAAGACCAGTAAAGTATAATCATGTAGCTGAGGATGAAGATAATAACGAGGAAGAAGATCATGATTATGTAGATCAAGAGCAGGTGGCTCATGTAGTCGATGTGTCAGACGAAGAAGTTGAAGAAGTTGATCATCCAAATGTAGGAGACGACGATGTCATTAACGATATCGATAACTATATTAGCAAAAATGACGTTGATGATGATGTTGATATGAATGAGCCTTTGACCAACATCGATTATGAACCAGATCCTGATACAGATGTTGAGCTAGATGAAGAAGAAGATGACTGATATTTAATTGTTGAAAAGAAGAGGTATGTGTTTATATCTTTTATATGATCTTTATATGTTTTTATTTTGTATAATATAGTATATGATTCATGTTCTTTAGAATTTCAAATTAGGTAATATGGGAAAATTGAGAGTGATGTGAGGGGGTGGGAGCATAATTATAGCTTCCACCTTCATGTGGTTGCCCCTGTTTAGTAGAGAATGAACTATTCTCGAAACTAAGAGGAGCTATGCGCGACTGTGCCTAATCATACCAATGATGTAGGTATGTCCATCATCAATTCATCATGTAAACCATAAACCCTAATTTAGTGGAGTCATCGATTTGTTCCCAGTGAATGGATGCATTGTTGTTGACATGGAATGGGACAACACAAGTACCTTCTTAATTTTCTTCGTTCACTTGATGTGGGCTTGGTCATTCCTAGCCTTGAATTGAAAGTTGCCCCTAGTCTTAGTCATCACCCATTATGAAACTTGTCACCCAACGATCATTAGATCACAAGTTTGGAGGCATATGAGCATTGGGATCATGAGGATTTATAACCCTACAGTAACAAGAGACATTAATTGAACATTGAGTAGATTGAAAGGTGTGTGCAATTAAAAATACTAACAACCCAAAAATAAAAGGGATCAATACACAGATCGTCAATGAGTGGTGATCTGGCCGTGGTGTGTAGGAAGAGGCCTAGCACCTTCAAAATTATCATTCTCAAAATATCTTATACAAATTTTACAAGGAAATTGTACTAGGACTAGACATGGGTAACAATGACCTGTGAATGGGGCCAACGTTGAAATTTTTTCAAACTATTTCTATATGCATTGAAATTTGACATGGATAGAGTATTTGCATGCATTAATGATATGGGAGGGTTTATGGACTCAAATTTGACTCACACAACCACTTTCTTCCATCATCAATTCATCATGTAAACCATAAACCCTAATTTAGTGGAGTCATTGATTTGTCTGGTTTTAGTGTTCACAGTGAATGGATGCGTTGTTGTTGACATGGAATGGGACAACACATGTTCAACTTCTTAATTTTCTTTCTTCACTTGATGCGGGCTTGGTCATTCCTAGCCTTGAATTGAAAGTTTCCCCGAGTCGTAGTCATCACCCTTCAATGTGAAGTTACCCCTGAAGTTAGAATCATCTTCATCATTAGTAGAAGGATGATTAGGATGATTTCATTGATAAAAATAATATTGACATTCTAAGTGATGTGGCACATAATGTGCATTCAATTTTTTTTATAACAATTACAATAATTTGGGCATATAATGGAAACTAACGCTAAAATATATGGAAGAAGTTTTTTAAATTGAAACATTATTTGTGATTTTTTTTATTTTTTTTACCAAAACAGATTCTTTTTCTTCATTGCTACCATCATCACCCTTTCCATCAACATATTCCCCATTATAATTAGATTCATTGTTTCCTTCAATTTTATCTTTATCATTATGCCAATCACCATTAATGAATCCTTAATGGATCCAATGTTGAAACTTAGAGTAGTAGAATGATATTATCTTTAGTGAATATTTGATATAGATGCAATGCATCATCTCCTTTCACCATTATTTGCACAAAATGGAATTTCATTAAACATTATATCATTCAACACTAAATAGACCTTATAAAAAAACAAAAAACCCTTTCTCACCCATCTTACTTATGAAAGAAGCAAATATTTGATGGATTATTTAGTGAACTCAAACCTCTCTTAATAGATCCCTAGATTTTTTAATGTCATTTGTGAAGATTTACAAGGCAACATGAACCCAAGGGTTACCAAAAAATGGCAAGAATGTTTGTAAGGAATCCGACTCAACGATTTATGTACCATGTCTTTATTAAACTTGAAATGAAAATCTACGTGCATTGCTCATTATTCCTGCAAAAACAAACTTTTTGAGATTAAGTTGGGAGCCTGCCCATTAATTCACGTGACCATAGTTGGGGGCCCGCCCATTGCTGCACGCGACCATAGTTGGGAGCCTGCCCATTGTTGCACGCGACCATAGTTGGGAGTCACAGTGTGTTAGGAGGAGCCCGCTCATTGTTGTCATCGATTTGGAGATCACTGTGCACGTGACCAAGGAGATCACTGTGCAGGGAGGAGGGCACACAGAGGCACACTGTGCAGGCAGGAAAGGGTACATAGAGGGCACTGATTCGAGGGAACATGGAGGAGATACACTGCGAGGGCACACAGAGGGCACTGAGTCGAGGGCATAGAGAGGGCACACAGAATGGTGAGTACCTCTATTCGCTTATACTGTTGTGTGTTTGAAGTAGGCTAAAAAGTTATGCAATATTGAGATTCAAACACACGCCCTAAAGCCTTTTTTTTCTTTTCGCAACAACCTATTGAGTGCTAGTCGAACATAGACAATCAACTCAAGGATTTTGGAACCCGATTTTACTCATGAAGTTGAGAAGCAAGGGATCAACTTGTGGCCACATAGTATTTTAATACACTTTGACAACACAAATCATGGACTACCAAGCAAAGAAGGGTAAATGAAGAGAATAAGCGACATTTATATAATTGCAGCTTCGAATGATCAACACTTCTTTCAAGAGGTCAGGTCATTAAATATATAATTAAATGAGGTCAGGGGCATCAAGGAATAGATCAATTCTTCAATGGAGATTCCAAATATAACTTTCAGATCTAAGAGGCCATGGCCATTGCAATATACAATATGAACTCCAATATGCGCAAAGACGCAAAATGGGTATGAGGTCTGAGATGATATATTGATGGATAACACTATGCATGATGCTATGGAAATTAGATACTAAACAATTCTTCCACAGATATTCAACCAACATACTACAAACAAATGAAGCCATAGTACAAAACATATAGTAAAACTCAGAAACTTGAAATAGGTATGGATTTTGGAACATTGGGAATGAAATATTCACGAATAATGCATCGTGCACAAGGCTGGAGGCCTTTTTTTTTCCTAAGGGGAATTAAACCATTGAGTTACAAGATCACAACAATGACATAAATGAACTACTCATCACAAAAACAAAATCCAACCGGGCTTGTGCAAATGGTAAGGAGGGAAATGCATGGGATAAAAGAGATTGAAGCTCAAAACTCTATAAACACAACAACTTATGCAACTATGAAACTATATGCAACTTATGCAACTATGCAACTATATTGCAACAATGTTGTTACTACAACTGCCACTACTCCGATTGTCGCTACTCCAGTTTCCGCAACTATATGCAACTATATGAAACTGTGCATCTATATGCAACTATATGCAACTTTATGCAAAAATGAAACTCATGCAACTATATGCAACTTTATGCAAAAATGAAACTTATGCAACTATATGCAACTTATCGTCGGACTTGTGCAAATATAAATGAACTATAAATGAACTACTCATCACAAAGACACAATCCAACCGGGCTTGTCCAAATGGTAAGGAGAGAAATGCATGGGAGAAAAGAAATTGAAGCTCAAAACTCTATAAACACAACAACCATGTCATTTGTGCAACTATGCAACTACATGCAACTACATGCAACTTATGAAACTATGAAACTATATTGCAACAATGTTGTTACTACAGCTGTCGCTACTTCGGTTGTCGCAACTATATGCAACTTATGCAACTATGCAACTATATTGCAACAATGTTGTTACTGCAGTTGCCGCTACTCTGTTACTATGCAGCTGCAACTATGCAACTATATGAAACTATATGCAACTTTACGCAACAATGCAACTTATGCAACTATATTGCAACAATTTCGTATGCAACTATATGCAACTAGGAAACTATATGCAACAATGCAAGTTATCATGTTTTTTAGTGACTATATGCAATTATATCCTGAACTATATTGCAACTATATGCAACTTATGCAACTATGCAACTATATGCAAAGATGCAACTATATGCAACTATATGAAACTTTATGAAACTTATGCAACTATATGCAACTATATTGCAACTATTTGCAACTATATGCAACAATTTCATATGTAACTATATGCAACAATGCAAATTATCATGTTTTTTAGTGACAATATGCAACTATATGCAACTTTATGCAACAATGAAACTTATGCAACTATATGCAACTTTATGCAACAATGCAACTTATGCAACTATATGCAACAATGCAACTTATGTAACTATATGCAACTATAGTGCAACTATATGCAACTATATGCAACTGTGCTTGTACCACAAACGTATATTGGCAAGATAACTTATATTCTTCTTTTAACGAGTGCAGGTACCACCAAATAGGTATCTGTCGGATCTATATTTCTCGAGTGATGATCAAGATATACTAAGAGAGGTTGAAAGTGAGACATGTTGTACTAGATCTACTGGTTCTGGATCAACTAGATCTGAAAAGGTAACGAAAAGATTTCATATACGCATGCAATTTTTTATTGCCAACGGAGGGTCATGTAATTATGATGTTGAGAGCATAGGTGACCTTGGGTTTCCCTTGAGGTATAAACATCTAGTGCAACGATGGGAACCTAAGGAGCTACCTGAAGTGGACATAGATTTCTTCATCAGTGGGAGGATGTATCGCATTGCTCCTTCGTCCTTACATGGATTGGGGTTATTTTCCATGGATGGCATAAAGGTCGGCTATGGCACTGTAATGGAATTGATGGAGTATGTCAGACCATTATACAAATACAATCACTCGTTGATGTTAGTCTGATATACGCGAAGTATGCGGAGATACGGAGTTGCCGCAAATTATATACAACTAGTAGATAACAATCAAAATAAAGGGGCAACTATGTATATTAATGGAAGGCCAAAAGCTACTAGAAACATTGCGGGCTTTAGAAATAGTACACGACCAGTGGAAACAACTAAGAAACCGAATTTCATATTTCAAGGATGCGAAGGAAATCGTATATTTGTATGTGCAACAAAAACAATAGTTCCAGGTGAAGAGTTGTTGATCGATTACAACTTAAATCGAGTAGATGGAGGGGGTGTGACTATGGGGGTAAATGTCTTACATACCATTCAACTCAACCTTTGATCAATCATTGTTACAATTTATCACTGCAATATTTCAATCTTTTACTGCATATATTTCATTTTTCATTATTTATTTTATGATATTACTGCAATATTTCATTTTTTTAATGTTACAATTACTTCCATAACTCTTGTTGATTAATTTATTGTGTCAACATCTATTCAGGGTGATCGTGAGATATCACAGGCTACATATGTCCATGGTGATTGTGGAAAGGCACCCACTGTGCCTCAGCAGGTAAATGTTAAATACAGTAACAAATTATGACTACAACAACTAAATTTCAGAAATTTCATTATTTTTTTTGTGATATTACTACATTATTCCATTTTTTTATGTTACAGGTGAATTTCATAACTTTTGTTGAATGATTTATTATTTCAACTTCTGTCCAGGGTGACTGTGGCAGGAAATCACCCGCTGCATCTATCCAAGGTGACCGTGGAAAGGCACCTGTTGTGCCTCACCAGGTAAATGTTAAATACAGTAACAATTTATGACTACAACAACTAAATTTCTGAAATTTCAATATTTTTTTTTTCTGATATTACTGCAATATTTCATTTTTTTAATGTTATAGGTGAATTTCATAACTTTTGTTGATTGATTTATTGTGTCAACTACTGTCCAGGGTGATCGTGTTCGAAAATCACCCGCTACATCTGTCCAGGGTGACCATGGAAAGGCACCCACTGTGCCTCAACAGGTAAATGTTAAATACAGTAATAACTTATGACTGCAATAACTAAATTTCTCAAATGTTAAAGTTCATATCATTAATTTTATTCATCAATGTATTGTGGCATGGTCAATGTGGAAAGGCTCCCACTAAGGATATTGATGAGAACGAAATATTTTATTTCACTAACCCAATGACAACTGTAACGAAGGCCTTGAAGAAGGCTAACATAGAATATCTAGGCTTGCTTAGCAAAAGACTCTTGACATAGGAGGACAGGGCAAGAATTGTAGAGCTACAAAATATAATAACTAATTTTGGGGTAAGTGGCATCTTCACATATTTTTATCAGCTATGACAATTTCATATCCGTTTTTTTGTTTTATATTTTCTATATGATATGATAAAGCAAAGTTTTCCGTTTGTAGGAGTTTTTAAACCCCGTGCGTTGGGAACCTACCGATCTTGCAACTGCTATAGGTAACAGTGATGGTCCAATGCAAAAACAATGTCGACGTAGCAAAGTGCAAGTGAGGCTTTTTTAGCCTCCTGAGGTTCCCCTCAAATCCATTGATGAGTGCAATGATTTTGAATGGCATGACACGTCAAAGCATGATGAGCCGGAGCCTGGGAATCCACATGAATCCAGAGAGGAACATATTGTAGATGGGGAGGAAAATATTTTGCATGGAGCAGAACGAATTAAAAGCACTGGATCACTAGATTTCACCTTTCTGGTGGATGATGCATGTGTTTCGATCAAGATTCAAAACATTGCAGGTAATTGTTAATTAATTGATTCATTTTTTTCATGAAATTGAAATGGACATTTGTTGAGATTATTATAAATTTATGGATAACATGTTTATGCAGGAAACAATGTTTTCTATAGAAACTTAAATGACAAAGCATTGGAGTTTTTGGCCCCACCATTCACACATGGTGGAATGGCCAAGATAGCAAAAAGAAAGATGATTTAATAGACCACATAGTAAACTTGTTCGGCAACACTTTCAACAAGAAAGTGGTTACAAAGTTAGCCGGCGAGAATTTAAAATATACCAAGGCCCAGTATAGGGAGAAATTGCAATTAGACCTCAAGCACGAGCGCCCTCCCATGGTTACAGAGAAAGAGTGGAAGGCCCTAATAGAGGATGCAAAGGAGAACTTGTTTAGAAAACAAGGAATACATCCATGAGCTAGTCAAGCAAGGTACAACACATGTCATATTATCAGTGAAATATGATCATTTATGTTTTTCTTTCTTGTTTTAAGTAACAATTTCGATATCTATTTTTTTTCAAAAATTCCATATGTAGGCTACCAGACACCTCCAAAGCAACAAAGGCCAGACTGGAAAAACAAGGGCAGCATAAAATAGGCCAGGGTGGCTATGGAAAACTAAAAGCCCGAATCGTAAGATTTAAATGATTAACTGTGGTTAATATTTATTTAACAGTAGCGAAAAAATATATGTTTTTTTTTATTGGTATTTTTAATGGTGTTATGCGTTGCAGTTAAATATGTTATACATTGTTGCCACCGAGGAGGACCTAAAGCTTGGTTACAAGCACAGTTTTAAAAGTGTGATTAAATATAGAAAAATCTTGGGCCAGACTCCTATCTCCCCATCCACGCAGGTAATTCAAATGAATAAGGAAACCACAGTTGCTAGTCATTGTAAAGTCTATTCATATTTTATTATATCACCCTTAACTAATTGTTTATGTTTGTTTTCAAGCATCAGTGATACCACAATAGTGAATCTAGTGGTATTCAGCAGACACCACGTCATACAAGGGTGCACATGTCCAATGATAGTGGAGAGCAGAGTACCCATTCCGGTATGTATGCTTCAGAATTAGAAATATTTCCTGTGATTGTAGATATTTATTTCCTGACGTATACTTATATATCATCTTCTCAAAATTGAAGAGCATGTATCTCAGGAGGGTGAACTGCGAGAGGAACCAAGTGGACAAGAAATTAACGCACCAACTGTCACAGCTACACAGACAAGTAAAGAGAAATAGTGTAATGTTAATCAAAATAATGAATTAGTTATTTCAATTATATTTCAAAATATCGATATGTTCATTTTCGTTGTTGCAGTTCACGACCCTAAACAGATGCCTCGACACCCTTCTCAGCGATGTACCAGAAGTATGGTACATGAGCGCATGGAAACACAAACAATAGAAGGACAAGGCACATGAAATACAATGTCCTTGGATGATTATGATACCCCAATTGTCAATTTTATGAATGTAAAAAAACATAAATCAAAGAAAAATTAGATGTATAACTTCATGACTTGTATTTGGATGTTTATCGATGTTTATATGTTCATATGCTTCAATGTTTATATGTTCATATGTTTTGATGACTATCCTAGTTATGCATGAATGTCTATATGTTTTCTATATAAAGAAGATCATTTGTTGGGTATGGGGAATTGAGAGCGATGTGAGGGCGGGGAGGGGCCATATGAGCTTCCACCTTCACGTGG
>JASDQU010102904.1:304666-367402 GCA_032191745.1 Picea mariana | reverse complement strand
CAAATTCCCAATCAATCCATTACAATACTAGGTATGGATATTTGTCATCTACTATGTCAATGAACTCAAAGTAAGCATAAATATTCACACAATCGAGATAAAATTCCATCTCGCCAATTTGACGATGGGGAAAATGTGTGATTGGTTCACCAACTACCACTAGATCGACAAGTGGACCCAATTTGGTAATCCAGTGTCGTTACTTCAAAATCGTCATTGTACGAGATGTCGTTACTACAGTTGTCGCTACTCTGGGTGTCGTTACTGCAGCTGCTGCTACTTCAAGTATCATTACTTCAAAATCACCACTGTACGAGATGTCGTTACTACAGTTTCCGCTACTCTATTCGCTGCTACTCTGGGTGTTGTTACTTTAAAATTGTTGTTGTACAATTTGCCATTACTCCGAGGTGTTGCCACTCCAGTCGTCGCTACTCTTTGGTTGCCGCTACTCCAGTTGCCACTACTCTCTAGTTGTCTCTACTCCTACTGCTTCTAATATGGTTGCAGTTACTCATCTACACTCTCGCCAACATGGATATCGATATTTCAGCTGCCACCACTTTCGATGTCGTCGCTCGAATCGACGTTGTCATATCCCATGACTGCAAACGACGCTATTCCTGGGATGATGCTTCTCCATAAAAGGTGAGTCATCAGGCCATGTCCTCAACCAACTTTAACAGATTTATGTAATATTACACATGGAATAGGCATTCGCGCCTGAGGACGGTCTTAACTTTAAGTTTGGGGGAGATTTTATGTCTTTTCCCAAAAAGTCATAATTACCCTCTTTAATCACATGATTTCACAATCATTACTTAAAACTTTTCGACCTCGTTGTACGCATAGGGATTGGACACACCCACCAAACCGTTAATAATCCATCAAGATATTAAATTCGTTGTCATATCGTCATCATTACTTACCTGCCATATCATTTAATTAAAAAATAAAAAATAAAAATCCACGACTCTTTCCACAACACATTTTCCGCTAAATTGTTTTTCTTGTCGTTTCTATTGAACTGGTCGTTGGTACTCCTCAAGTAGGCACAATTGACAGACCATAATGGGTGGTGGATCAGTAAGGTATGATCCAACAAATACTACACAGGTCCGTTGAAATCCGGAAGTCTAGAAAATTTTCTAGAATGCAGGTTGGGACGTGTATTTCAAGAGGTTATAGGGATTCGATGCAGACATTACAAAAAAATTCACCCAAAATTTGGACGGCCACTCCTCCATGGTCTGTGGATTAAAAATTAGATTCACATAGGAAACCATTTTAGCAGCTACTGGGTTGCCAATATCCGATCAGCGATGGTTTGTCTGGAAAACACCACTCCCAAAATTTCTAGAGTTGCTTTTGCGTGAAGGAGAAGAAGTAAAGCTAAAAGGGAAAGGATACGAACGTACTTCTCTGCCACCTCCATGGGCCAAGGTAGAACTATTCATCATAAGGTATGTGACATGCGAAGGCCTCCCCTCTATCATTTAGAAATATCATCTCAAATTTCTCAGATCTCTTCGTTTCCAACAACGCATAAACATGCCCTATTTTCTGTGTAATAACGTTCAGCAGATGGCGCGAGCAGCTCAGCGCTCGCGCCAACCACTCAAAACCCTCACAAATCATGTCCTTGTTAAGATAATAGTTGTTCATGTGCTAGAGCAAATCCCTATTACTCAGCTGCAGTTCATAAGACTCTCGGAAGAGGAATTGGCAAGACTTATCCCAGAAGTAGAAAAAACCCTAGAAGAGAGAGAAGGGCTCAACAAGTTAGCATAGGTTGTTGAAACTATTGTAGAAGGGTAGAGAACAGGTTTTGATACATAGGAATCAACCTTGGATGAAGATGAGGAAACATGGAAACCATCAGTGGAAGTTAGAGAAGTTGGGGGAATGAGGCAGGTCATTAACCTAGATTTAGAAGAAGAGGAAGCTGAGGGTTCTATTCCTCCAAACTCTTTTCCTGAAGTGGAAGAAGGCACTTGATTCTTTTGAGGAAAATCAGGTACAACTACTCCTCCCATCGGTGAGCAGGTAATAACTGACGTTGTAACACAAGAACCAGCATCAGAACAAGCCATTTCTGAAAACCCTATTTTTGAAGACACAACAGCTACTCCAGTTTGTGAGAAAGAAATGATTGACGTTGTTACACAAGAACCAACGTCAGAGCATGATGCTCTCAAAAACCCTAAATCAGAGTTGGGTGTTGCTAATCCAGGATAAGTGCAAGTTAAACAAGATCTAGGCATAGAGGTTGCAGGCAATGAAGCTCAGAATGAGGTTCCTCCTAGGGG
The DNA here is from genome assembly GCA_032191745.1 of Picea mariana. NCBI lineage: Eukaryota > Viridiplantae > Streptophyta > Pinopsida > Pinales > Pinaceae > Picea > Picea mariana. The sequence goes on along the minus strand of JASDQU010102904.1, from coordinate 365,093 downwards.
ATGGGTTGAAGAAATTCATGTCAAACATGAATTTGTTGAATTTTGTGCAAGGAGAAGAACCCCTATTTAGGAACGTTATAGGATAGCATTTAGATAAAGTCTGCAATTCAGGATTGAGAGTGCCAAGATAAATAAGTAGGTGCTCCACCTAAAGAAATGAGCACGAAGATAAAAAATAATTTCCAAGGATGCAGTGGGGAGAAATGTTAAGGAGACTATTTCGGCAGCTACCCAAATTATCGATACTCCCATAGTATCGGAAGCTACTCAAACTTTCGATACTCCCAGAGTAACAACAACTACTCAAACTGATTTGGTGTTGCATACAATATCTAGTCAGACCGAGCCTATCTTGCACACATCTACAGTACCAACAGCCACTCAGACTGATCCTATTTTGCACACTTCCATAGTAACAACATCTACTCAAGCCGATCCAATGACAGATACAACTGAAGCTCAGGTAGTTTTGTTGAAAGCCGAGATACAGAAGTGGAAGAAAATTGTAGCCTAGTTTTAGATAGGAGTTTTCCCTTCTTCAGTGCACCTAAGGACATTGAAAGACATAAGGGAGCAAGCTGCTAGAGTCATTGTTGACTATGAGGAAAAGTTGGAAGAAGAGAAGAAAAAGGGAGAGAAACAAAAGGGAAAGATTACAGAGCTGGAGGCACAGATACAGAGGTTAAGAGATGACAAAAAGGAGATGTATGATATCACCCAGTAGGTAGTAACGTGTCGCTCCCCTTCTCTCAGATATGAATTGTTCCTTCATGAACAATATTTATTTTTCTGTCTGGAATGTATTCACCAGGAGATGGTTTATAATATTAAAGACCCCATGCAGTTTCTTAGGACCTTGAAAAGTTATGACATCCTCACACAACATCTCATGTGTCAACTGTACATGCACAACTACTTGCTAAGAGATGATCAAAAATTCAATCCAGTTCCTTATGTGGGAGATGTCCAATTGAGGGCCTTTCTTTCCTACACCATTAACCAGGTGAAGTGGAAGAAGGCACTTGATTCTTTTGAGGAAAATCAGGTACATAGACCCCTTTATGTTAGAATGGATAACTTTCAAGTTGAACAGATCATCAACAAACATAACTATTTCAAACAGATTCCCAATTGGTCACAGAGTATGGAAACTACACAGCAATGGTGTGTTGAGCTTTGCATAAAATAGTTGACCTATTGCAAGGAAAAGGCACTTGAAAACTATGACTAGAGATGGGCCTTATCACCACCTATTGTCAAGGAACGAGAAGCATTTGGGGCTCCCAATTTTCATAGATCCATGGAAAGAATATTCAGGTACATGGCATGTATGAGGTTTTGTGGGGTTCAATGGCTAGGTTTGAGATTTTGATTCCCCATCATCTGGATGCCACTTGATCAATATAAACATGATTATGAGGTCCAAAGAGAATGGTGGAAGGATATAATATTGACTGGGGGATATAAGTTTCCAGGGACATATATGGTTGAGGCATATGACATAGCAGAACTTCAGGCCCAATATCAAGGTTTCAACCCATATGTGCGAAAGCGATGGCCTGCATGAGGACGTAAGTTTGGGGGAGATTTCTGTAACCACAAGGGTAAGAATGCACCTCTATTATGTCATTGTGTGTATTAGTTCAAAAATGTTAGAGATTGGTTGGGGGTTTACCAAAGAGAATCACTAATATTTGAAATCTTGCAGGAACAGAACAAACACAATCTGGCAAGATGATGCGATCAAGGATGCAACGTAGTCCGCGGGTTGAAGGTGCAAAAGAGGACCTGTTCCATGGTCCAACATTAGGTTTTGTTAATCGATTCAACCTTTGTGTATTTTGAGGAAGAGTTGTTACCCTAATATTGGGACGCTCTGTGCTCCACGAATTGTATAAAAGGCCGAACAAAGATAGAGAAGGGATTATCCAGTGAGTCAGCTAGCTAGGAGTTGTCCTGTATCAATAATGCAACCTATGTAATCTCATTTTATTTAATGAAAATCGAGTTTCTTATGAGTTTATGAGTTTTAATGGTAGTTAGTTCACCGCAGCCCTGATCGGGGAGTTGGGCCTGCTCTTCTGGTCAGGTGTTGTCGGATTATGATATAGTTTTGTTGGGGTTTTGTGTGAAATATGTTAGATCTGTGTGTTCTGCTTCATTTACAATTATCCTTCTTCATTTGAATGTTACAATTATTTATGTTTAAGCACCAATAATCTAGTTTATGTTATTTATTTTACTGCAATGATTGTTTACTTACATGATCAATATTGAAAGAAGCACGGTCTGCACATGCAGTGCACAGTAGCCTGTATAACATTCAGGCCCCTGGGTTGACAAATTAAATGTATTAGGTGGTAAATCTAGATGACATATCGTACCCAACAGTGAGGATATAAGTAATTCCTTTCAATATACCCCACTACATAATAATTATAAAATCATGGTGGGAGATGAACCTCGCTTACCTCTTCATAACTTTGCAAATGTAGAAGGTTGCATGGATCATCGCTTGTTTCATTATAAATGACCAATGACTATCATCGCATGTTTTCTCCTATATTCCATGTGAAGACCATAAAAAAAATTCCTAAATCCTGAACAAGAAATGTATTTTAACTTTCATCTTCTTCTGGATTCCCTTCTGGCATGTAGGGTGGAAATTAATACTATAACATATACTACTATCTATTCTACTTCCCACCAAATTGCATTACTCCAAGTGAAATATTTTCTATCTCCCTTTCATCATGTGTGATTCCTACTCATTTATAGTGGTATGTGTTACCATTTGTTGGCATTAATGTGAGTACCCCGACTTCAACAAGCGCAATCATCCTTCATTTAGGGTGGTGTGAGAAACTATCACCTAGAGTAGTGTGATGACCCTTTGTTTCAAAACATTGTGATCACACTAACTTGATTTGGTGTGAACTACCCTTCGAGTTAAACATTTCCATTTATCTTCATTTATATGGTATCATGTACCTTCATTTGAATAGGGTGAGTTACCTTTACTTGAATAGGTTTAAGTGTCTTTGTTTAAAGAAGTGCTCCATTGTTGTGATCTACCATTCTTTCAAAGTGTTACAACTTTTTTCGTGGGAACAACTTTGATTTCTTTCATTCATATGAGTGTGAGTAACCTTCATTTTTTTGGTAAGGGAATGACTCAACCACAAGGCTACAAGTTCCTTATCCAAAAATCTACAAACATAGTTGTTGAAAGGGTGTGAATGCCTTTAACCTCATGTTGTGATTATCCCTTCACATTAATAGGTTAAATTTGATATTCAAGGTAATTATTGTGACCAGACTGTATTAATATCGATTAATGGTTGTGAGTGCATTGAAGTGGATAAGTAAAGGGTTGGCCCACTCTCACAAGCATAGTGATAGATTTAAAAAAAAGAACATCTCCCATATTGTCCCCTTGGGATACCCCTACCAAATTGTTTTTGACCTTTAGTTCAGAGCCCCAATATCTCAATTAAAACCATTCATTCAAGGGAATGTATTTTATCTTCCCCTTCATCCCAAGGTGCCTTAGGTTTCCCTTTTGTTCCACTAAGAAAGACACCTAATAAGTCCCAAAACCCCCTCTGATAAGCCCTTCTCACATAAGAAACCCTTTGAAGGGTCAATCACACATGAAAATATTGAGCATGGGTCAATCACGAATCCCAACATCCAGCTTCTCATGTAGATTTTTTTTTTAAACCTAATGGATGCATGGAAATATCGACGATAGTTTGTCACAAGGTAATGAATGCGTTTTTATTAAGTGTGGCAATATCGACAAACTTTCGTCGCAAGGCAATGAATAGGTTTTATTATGCGTGGAAATATCGACGAAAGTTCGTCGCACTTTGCCAAGGTTTTACGTCGCACATATAGCATCTGCGTCGTAAATTCTTTCTTTGCCAAACATTTTCATCACTATTTCCATGCTTTTTCGTTGCAACTTTCCACACTTTTTCGTTGCACTTATGGCATCTGTGTCATAATCTGTTGGTAAGTGTTGTACTTTGGCGCGGTTTTTCGTCGCTATTGCGACGAAGTTTCGTCGCTATTTCCACACTTTATAAGGTAAACCTATCTTGAAATCATGACACGTGGAGGGCTTATTTCGTTGTCGTTTCCACGAATAACTGGTTCGTGGATGTAGTGACGAAAAAATTTCCATGAAAAATAGTCTTTGATTTCATGGAAAGTGCGACGGATATGTGTGGCAATAGAAACGAAAAGCTGTGGCAAAATTTGGTCATATGTAGTAGTGAAATAGGAAACAACTAGAAGATTGGTTGACTATATCGGACTTCTTTGATGACTCATCCAACTATTAGATGGAGAAAAAGTTTCCAAGATGTTATAGCACAAATTTCCACTCCTATTCGTTTGTGACTTGGCCTTACCCTTTTCCTATCTTGGTAAGTAAAATATCAAGATTTCCTCATCAAATCATATAAAACTTGATATTTTTTTATAACTGTGGGTTTCCCTTATGAAACATGCGAACATTTGTTCCTTGCAAGCTTGCATCCCATGCTTGATTCCAACTTCCCTAACCCCTTGGGGAAGATATAAAATCACCATTGAGGGATAGAATGAGGAAGGTCTTTTGGTGCAAGGTTACGCTGTTAAAATCTAGCAAGCTTTTCTATTCCTTTTATCCTTTGAGTGTCATCCCCCAACCTGGAAACTCTTTTTCTAGTCTTTCTTCCTTATTATATATCCATAAGGTATCTCCTTATCCTTGTTGGGCTATTCAAGGAAGATTTTTGTAGCTGACTAGATGCTTGAAGGATTTGTGGAGGAACCCAAGCAATTGGCTCTCAAGCATTGTCAGAAGCGAGTGAGATTGTAACTAACTTTGATATATGGTGTTAATAGAAGACTTATCTTTCCCTACAACTTTGAGTTCATTGCAATGTTGTATGTTATCCTTTTTCATACTTTGTTTGGATACAATGTTGAGATTCAACAAGAATATCCTAGTGAAAATTATGCACCTACACTAGGATGGAGCCTCAGGCTATTTTTAGGTGGAATTTTTTTTTTAGATGGTGAACAAATTCTATTTATAGATGATGTTTATTTATAGATGGTGAGAAAATTCTATTTATAGATGTATGTCGACTATTATTATCCCTTAATAATAGTTGGACAATATATATTAATCTATTCTCAATGAGCACTTGGAAATAGTTAATTGAAGTGGCAAATCAGTTAGCTATAGGAAATTTGAGTTCAAAGGTTGACTAGTGGGATATGCAAGTCGAATTACTTGTAACTGAGTGATTCAAAGTTGTAACAGAGTTATATGTGTAGTTATGTGAGTTGTGAAGTAGTTTAACTCAGTTAAGTGAGTTAATCTCAATTGTACTAGTTGTAACTGAACTTACACTAGTGAGAGATCAGTGAATTAATTATTAATTAATTGACAATCAGTGGTCTCACATGCAACTGAATATTTACTACTGTTAACTACATGCATGTCAGATCTAGTGGAGACCCAGTTGAGATAACAGGTGAAAGGGATAGTTTGACTATCAGTTGTGACATTAGTGAGTGCACTCATGCAACCACACACACAATGGATGTGCCCATGAGGAATGTTCATCCTAGGCAAGAGGGATTCATTCATTGCAGGAATTTCCATTAGAAAGGATTTGCGTAGAGGAGGCCAGTTGTCTGGAGGCAGTAAATTGGCACATGCATTTGCCAATTTTTGTATGACAGTGTGAGACAATTGTATATTTTATTGAGAGCTCTTGGATTAGAATTTTGTATGAGATTGTTTCATGATCCATGATATATACATAATATATGATAGTGGGTTTTTTAGCTTTATGCTTTCCCAGTAAAAACATCTGTGTTATGTGTGATTGATCTTTCTTCTTAATATTGCAATTGGCGATCGTGTTTTAAATTCCTCAAGAATATCTGTAGAAGCGATTATGTATTTAACAATGGCATATAATTTTTATATCAGGATAATCCAGGCAATACATATTTTGTATCAAAATTTCTACATGGTATCAGAGCACAGAAGATTGCAGAAGTTGAGTTTGTGATTGGATAGAATTTGAATTTGCAGAAAGACTTTCTTGGTGCTATAGTTGATTCAAGATCGAAATGTCTGTCAATGGCTTGAGGTTAGAGTATCCACTCGAGGGAAACTTGAACTCCTTTGCTTGGAAGGATAGGATGGAGGCAGTACTCGAAGACAATGGCTTAAAGGAATTCATTGACAAAGATGTTCCTAAGCCAGATGTTGCAGACACTGCAAATCTTGATGCATGGCAAAAGAAAGTGGCAAAGACGAGGAGGATCATGTTGGAGGGAGTACGAGACAACATTGTCTCAAGCCTCCATGGGAAAGCCACACCATATGCAATGTGGAATAATTTGATGGATCTATTCCAAAACAACAACGACCATAGGAGATTGGCGCTCAAAGATAAACTCAGGAAGATCAAGATGGAGAAGGGCGATTCCATTCCAAAATATCTCACGAAGTTTGTCAAATTTCGGGATGAGTTGGAGAGTGTGGGAATAACAGTCGTTGATGATGATTTGGTGAGATTTGCTCTCCTAGGACTTCCCAAGAATTGGCACAGTAATCAAGACTCTGTCAATGGAAGGGAAAAACTGCCAGATTGGGAACGACTATGGTCAGATCTAGTGCAGGAGGAGTTCAGGCGGAACACCGGAGATGGATCTTCATCAAAGCATGATGATGAAGAGGATTGTTCTTTGGATTCCAAGGAAAGGTAAGGGAAGGGAAATAAATTCCATTCAAAATATGAGTCTAAAGGAAAGAAGCTGGATTTTTCCAAAGTGAAGTGTTTTCACTGTCACGAACATGGGCATCTTGCTACTAACTATCCGCAGAAGAAGAAGAACAAGAAGGTTGTTGGAGCTACAGTTGGTGAGGCCCTTGCCTCGCAATTTGAAATTGAATTCTCCTTGATCACATGCATGGCATCAAGTGCATTGGGATCGGTGTGGTATTTGGATAGTGGCACTTCCTTCCACATGATGGGAGATAAGGATATTTTAAGTGACTTGGAGGAGAAAGATCTCAAAATTCATATAGAGATGGGTGATGATGGAAGATACAGTGCGACTGGAATTGGTACCATTACCTTTCAAAGGGAGTCAGGTAAACAATTTCAATTGAAAGATGTTATGCATGTTCTAGGTCTGAAGAAAAACTTGGTCTCAGTCGCACTATTGGAGGAGAGAGGCTATGACGTTGTTTTCAGCAATGGAAATGCTTTCCTGCGACATAAAACAACGGGTCAAGTCAAGAAGATATGGATTCGAGTTAAGAATATATACAAGCTGGAGGTAGATGGTTGCGCTGCCATGATGGGAAAGGCAGAAAAAGTGGTGAGCCGGGATGAGGGCGAATTATGGCACAGGCGATTGGGCCATCTTCATCATGGATCCTTGAAAATCATGCAGCAAATATCTACTGGACTTCCAATGGGAACACTCTCTCAGTTAGATCAATGTAAGGGTTGCACCATGGGGAAGTATGTAAAGTCCACCTTTCATGAAAAGGAGAATCATGCTTCAGTTATTCTGGAGAGAATTCACATAGACGTGTGTGGACCATTCACGGTTGCTTCAACAGAAAACATAAGTATTATGTTATTTTTGTTGATAAATTTTCTCGTAAATGTTGGATATTCTTCATGCAGAAGAAGGATCAAACATTCTCAAAGTTTTTTGAGTTTAAAGCATTGGTGGAGAAAGAGTCGGGGAAGCAAGTGAAGGCTTTGAGGAGCGATAATGGTCGAGAATGCTTCTCTAACGAATTCAAAGACTTCTACAGCAAAGAAGGAATTCGAAGAGAATTCATAGCGCCTCATAACCCACAACAAAATGGGGTCGTGGAGAGAAAGAACAAAATGATCATGGGTGCAGCACAAGCGATGTTGCATGATCAGGGCCTACCAATGCATTTGTGGGCATAAGCATGCAACACTGCGGTTTATGCGCAAAATCATTTTCCTCATAGATTACTTGGCATGAGTACACCTGAAGAAACTTTCACTGGTAATAAACTTGATGTTTCTCATTTTAAGATTTTTGGCTCATCTATTTATGTGCATGTGACCAAGAATGCCAAGAAGAAGCTGGAGATGACTACTGAAGTTGGGATATTTTGGGGTACACAGAAACACCCCATAATTATCGTGTGTATTTTCCTAACAGTAAGATGATTGTTATGCGATGGGATATAAAATTCAATGAGGGGAAAGCCATGCGGTTGTCGCTTGAGAGGGAGCTAGACCTGCATGCAAAGGAGGAACTGTTGGTTCCCAAAGATGAGTCTCAAGATGTGTATCAACCACATGAGGAGGTTCATGGGTGAAGGAAGCCACTCATGCAGATCCATCCATCAGAAATGGCAGAAATCGCACCACGGAAGCTAATAGATTGAGACTAGATGCTACACAGAATGTAGGAGCCCCTACTTTATAGCGCAGACAAAGACAGTCTCATGATCGATTTACTGGATACATGGCTCTCATGAGCAAATGTATTGTGACTGAACCATCTTCCTTTCAGGAAGCAGTGCAGGATCCCACTTGGGTTGATGCAATGGTGGAGGAGCATGACTCCATTGTCAAAAATAGTGCATGGGAAATTGTCCCAAGACCGGTCGACAAATTAGTGGTAGGTTCGAGATGGATCTACAAGGTAAAGAATGTTGTTGATGGGAGTGTGGAGAAATACAAGGCCAGATTTGTGGCCCGGGGCTTCTCACAGATCAAGGAGATAGATTATGATGAGACCTTTGCACCTGTCGCAAGGTACTCTTCCATAAGATCCATCTTTTCACTCTTAGTGCAGATGGGCTAGCACATTCATCAGATGGATGTACAAACTGTGTTTCTCAATGGGATCATTGAGGAAGAAGTGTACATAGAGCATCCTGAAGGATTTGAGATCTTCAACAGTGAGTCACATGTGTGCTGACTCAAAAGAGCATTGTATGGGCTGAAGCAAGCACCTCATGCTTCGTACAATCAGATAGACATCTATTTCACTGGACTGGGCTCCACCAAAAGTGAAGCGGATGAAAACCTATACCAAATTGTGGTGAAGGGTAAGATTTTAATTATTTTTCTTTATGTTGACGATTTAATATTGACTGGTGATGAGCAGTTCATACACTCATGCAAGGAGGACCTTGCAAAGGAGTTCGAGATGAAGGATACGGGCCTCCTTCATTATTTCCTTGGATTGGAAATATGGCAGCGAGATGGTGAATTTTTTGTGTCTCAAGGAAAGTATGCAAGGGAGATACTGGGTAAGTTTCACATGGAGGGTTGCAAACCCATGGATACTCATCTTCCAGGAAAATGGAAGAAAGAGGATGCTACTTTTGGAGAGGCAGTGGATGCTACTGTCTATCGATAGTTAGTGAGTTCGCTAATGTATCTAGTGAACACAAGACTAGACATTTGCTATGCAGTTAACCAGCTGAGTCAAGCGATGGTTAAGCCTACCAAGCTATTTTGGAAGGCAGGTAAGCATGTCCTGAGATACCTGAGGGGCACATCTGAGTATGGCTTATGGTACAGATAGAAAAATGAGGTGAAGTTGCATGGCTTCATGGATGCAGATTGGGTTGGCAACCCAACGGAAAGAAAGAGCACATCAGGGGGGATCTTTAGTATCGAATCTACGGTTGTTTCTTGGTACAGCAGGAAGTAGAGATCTGTGGAACTCAGTTTAGTGGAAGCAGAATACATGGCAGCGATTGAAGATGCATGTGAGGCTATCTGGATGAGAAATATCTTGGTTGGTTTGTTTGGTTCTCATTTAGATCCGACAATGATTCATTGTGATAATCATAGTTGCATTAAACTCTCGATTAATCATGTGTTTCATGATAGATCTAAGCATATAGATATCCAGTATCATCTTATCATAGATTGTGTGCAGTGGAAGATCATGTTGCTTCAGTACATTCCTACGGAAGATCAGGATGCAGACATTCTGACGAAGGCACCAGGAGAAAATTCAAATACTATAGAGACAGGATCGGGGTGAAGGATAATCCCTTTATTGTTGAGAGGGAGTGTTGAGATTCAACAAGAAGATCCTAGTGAAAATTATGCACCTACCCTAGGATGGAGCCTTGGGCTATTTTTAGGTGGAAGTCTATTTTTAGATGGTTAGAAAATTCTATTTATAGATGATGTCTATTTATAGATGGTGAGCAAATTCTATTTATAGATGTATGTCGACTATTATTATCCCTTAATAATAGTTGGACAATAAATATTAATATATTCTCAATGAGCACTTGGAAATAGTTAACTGAAGTGGAAAATCAGTTAGCTATAGGAAATTTGAGTTCAAAGGTTAACTGGTGGGACATGCAAGTCGAATTAGTTGTAACTGAGTGATTCAAAGTTGTAACAGAGTTATATGTGCAGTTATGTGAGTTGTGAAGTAGTTTAACTCAGTTAAGTGAGTTAAGATCAGTTGTACTAGTTGTAATTGAACCTACACTAGTGAGAGATCAGTGAATTAATTATTAATTAATTCATAATCAGTGGTCTCACATGCAACTGAAGATTTACCACTATTAACTACATGCATGTCAGATCCAGTGGAGACCCAGTTGAGATAACTGGTGAAAGGGACAATTTGACTATCGATTGTGACATTAGTGAGTGCACTCATGCAACCACACACACAGTGGATGTGCCCATGAGGAATGCACAACCTATGCAAGAGGGATTCATTCATTGTAGGAATTTCCATTAGCAAGGATTTGCGCAGAGAAGGTAGGTTGTCTGGAGGCAGTAAATTGGCACATGCATTTGCCAATTTTTGTATGACAGTGTGAGACGATTGTATATTGTACTGAGAGCTCTTGGATTAGATTTTTGTATGAGATTGTTTCATGATCCATGATATATACGTAATATATGATAGTGGGGTTTTTAGCTTTATGCTTTCCCGGTAAAAACATATGTGTTATGTGTGATTGAACTTTCTTCTTGATATTGCAATTGGCGATCGTGTTTTAAATTCTGCAAGAATATTTGTAGAAGTGATTTTGTATTTAATAGTGGCATATAATTGTTAGATCAGGACAATCCAGGCAATACATAATTTGTATTAAAATTTCTACATACAACACATGACATATATGCTACTTGATTACGTAACTACCTTGTTGCAGCATTTGTCTTGATTTTGTTTTGCAAGCTTGTTCTGGTAGAGGTCATGAGCACTTCAAAAAGAAGGAGCAAGGATTGTCATCAAATGAAAGGTTTAAGGTGCACACTTTCTCCTTCTCTCTTTCCCTATTCTCTCCTAGCAAAAAGTAGTTATTTTTCAGTTTGGACATTTGGTTGTGAGGGAAGATTTCAATCTTCTCAATCCGGTCTCGATCTGTTGAGACTTGACCCAAAGTCACAGGGGAAATATCCTGTCAACATAATTGGTGACCATAGTGGGGAATTATCCTAGTTTTGGTCAATTGTAGGGTTTTCTTTTTTTCCAAGATTTGTTGCAAAGATTTTATTATCTAGAAACTTTTATATAAGTTTTTGGGAGTCTCCCTGTTGAAAGTCCTTTTTATTTTTCCAATTTTACAGAGTTATTTTTGATTTTATGTTATATCAGTCGCAGATATCCACGCTTTTACTGTGTATGACCCCCAAATATCCATGATTCTTAGTTCACACAGTCGTGGACTTGTGTGCATTTTTTGAAAAATATTTTCTTTCTTCAGTCTCTAGGAGATTTAGGGGATTCTCTAGGTCATCATGAGCTTCCTGACTTTGTGATTTCTTTGTATCATTGTGTTAAGTCTTTGAAAACTTCTAAGTCACAAAAAAGACCTTGTTCTTGGTTTCCCAATGTTCTTGGCTTACTTTTAGCTTGGATTTTAAAGAAAAATGATTTTCATTTTGAAAAATATTTCCCTCTCATGGTCGGGGGGGGATGAATCGTGTATTCTGTAGTTTCTTTTAGCATATTTCATTATTTTTTCTTTGATAGAAATAAAACAATAAAAAAACCCAATTTTTTTGCTAGTTAGATCTCTTTCTTTCTTTGCATTGTTTTGCATTGTTATTTGAAAAAGAAAAATACATTATGTTAGGTTTTTATTTTCTTCTAATCTAGAAATCATTTCAAAAGAAAAGTGAGAAAGAAAATCATTTTGTTTCCATCTTTTTCATTTTACATCAAAAGAGGAAAAAAATTGCATTTCAAGGTTTGAAGGATTGTTCATGCATTTTCTTTGTGAAACTCTTTTTCAATTGAATAATTAGTGTAAATTTTTATTTTCCAGTGTTCTTATAAGTTTCATTGTTGTAAGAGTCTCAAACAACATTATTTGCACCTCCATACCCATTGAGTAAAAACAAACACTAAAATGAATGCTAAACTTAAAATGTACTAGACTTTGTTTCTAGGGTTCACAAACAATTTTAGGGTCAGGGCATTGGATTAGGATTGGAGAGATAACTCTCCAAGGCCATTGAACAAACATAGGATTCTGAGCTAGCGAGAGTCTCAAATCCAACTATCATATAAGTATATCTAGGAGCCTCCTTTAACACATGAGCTAAACATGAGTTCGCGTGAAGGAGAGATGAGGAAATTTCCCCTCCAAAACTTGACTAAGAGTAGTGGAGTGATCGTATATTGGGGGTTTTCCCATTTCCTATACCTCCGTGAGAGGAGGCACTTTTGAAGCTTCAGGATTTGTTACCCTTCCCATATGTTCGATCCAAATTGTCTATTGTACCCCCTAGACATTGACTATGAGTTGGTAACCTTACTGGATTTTCCTAGGGATCTCAAAGGTGATTATGGGGACTTGCCTTAGTACCTAGAGAATATTTTGTATTACACTTTTCAATACTGTTGGAGGGTGCTCCACAAAGCATGGGCGCTTGCACCAGATAATTTTGGTTAGTAGAGTTCGAGATAACTACTTCTTGTTGGTTATGGAGCCTGATTATCTTCCTGATTCAAAGGTCTTTGTTTTCAACCATGTTTATACCCCATGAATACTTTACACCCTGAAAGAATGTACACTCCTCCACGCGGGAGAGTGCAGGGGGGGTTTCCCCTCCTGTGGGGTCTGGGGGAAAGTGGGTCCTTGACAGGGGTTCGAGGGACAACGTTCTCCGATGGGGGTTCGGGGAAAATGTCGTAGATCTGACGATAGAAGTTATGTTAGTGTTTTTTTCCCTAGAAGGAAACCCTCTTTTATGAGGGAAATGTATTGTGGTTATGTGTCATTGTGAATATTCTATTATGGGAGGGGAGAGTGTGAGACAAATAAGAGGAAGTTAGAATGGGTGTGTTGTAGGTTGCATCCCTTCATTTTGTTGTATAATAATAAAGGAAGGACCTAGCAATTTCTCTAGCATACGTAGCCCACACTGGGTGAACCACATATATATGTGTCTATGTTTTATTGTGTATCTTATTTGTTTTATTTCTGCATTTGTTTTATTTTATTTCTCCACAATCCTATTTTTCTAACAACTGGTATCAGAGAGAAAGTTAACTCGCGGGAAAAGAGGGTTCATGGTTCGAGTGGGAGCAATGGAGGAATATGAAAAGTTTAGGGTTGAGAAACCTAACAACCAAAACTACTAGTTTTGGAAGATGCATATGGAATATTATTTATATCAGAAGGATTTATTCCTACCATTGGGTGGAATAGAAAAGAAGTCGACGACCATGAAGGAAAAAGAATGGGAGGTTCTTGACACAAAGGCACTAGGAACGATATGACTGAGCCTGTTAGCATCGGTGGCTTTCAATATTTCTAAATAAAAGACAATGAAGGAGTTGATGGATGCATTGGCTAAACTATATTAAAAACCATCAACGTCTAATAAGGTATTTCTAATGAAGATATTATTTAATATGAAGATGTTAGAAGGTGGGTCTGTTGCAGATCATTTAAATGAATTTAATACGGTTACTAATCAACTAAGTTATGTAAAAGTGGACTTTGATGATGAGGTCATGGATATTATAATCTTGTTCTCATTGCCAAAAAGATGGAATGGCTTGGTAATGGTTGTAAGTAACTTTGTATCTAGTTCAAACACTCTAAAATTTGATGATGTTGTTGATGTTATCCTTAGTGATAAAATGCGATGGAAAAGAACAGGTGAGACATCAGGTAATGCGTTAAACATGGAGAACAGGGGAAGTCAAAAGGATAGAGGAAAGGGATTAGGGAAACGTGAGAATTCTAGGAAGGGAAGATCCAAATCCAAACTTAGAAAGATAGAGTGCTGGAATTGTTGAAATAAAGGACATTTGAAGAAAGATTGCAGAGATCCAAAGAAACAAAGAGATGGACAATAGGAGAAAAATCAAGAATCAAATGTAACAGGTGATGTGTTACAATATGCTTTGATTCTTTTTGTAGATAATATTTCTGAGTCTTGGGTAGTAGATTCAGTAGCTTCAATTCATGCCACACCCCATAGGAAAAAAAATCTAGATTATGTTCAAGGTGATTTTGGACAGGTTCATTTGGGTGATGATGCACCATGCAAAATTGTTGGAATGAGAAAGGTAAAAATAAAGCAAAGGAATAGAAACCAATGGTTTTTTAAAGAGGTAAGACATGTTCCAGATCTAAGGATAAATGTAACTTCAACAGGGCAATTGGAAAGTTAAGGTTGTATATCCATATTTACAAATAAGGCGTGGAAGGTCACCAAAGGATCATTGGTGATAGAAAAAGGACAGAAGGTAGGCACATTTTATTTATGTTTTGGTAATACTGACTCTTCTATCTCTTTAGCTTCTACAAGAATGGATACAAAACTATGACATCATAGGCTTGGACATATGAGTGATAAGGGGATGTTGATACTTTACAAAAGAAATTTGTTGCTAGATCTTAAAAAAATTGATTTGGATTTATGTGAGCATTGTGTTTATGGAAAACAAAAGAGAGTCAGATTTCTCAGAGTCGGAAAAAAAATAAGAGTGAAAGGTTAGATATTGTGCATACATATGTATGGGAACCAACTCAGGTATCATATCTTGGTGGCTCTCATTATTATGTTACTTTTATTGATGATACAACTAGAAAAACTTGGGTTTATTGCATTCGACAAAAATTTGATGTTTTTGATACTTTTAAGAAATGGAAATCTTTGGTTGAGAATGAGATAGGAAAAAGGTTGAAGTGTCTCAGATTAGACAATGGAGGTGAATATTGTAGCAAGGAGTTTGATGATTACTGTTCATACCATGGGATTCATAGAAAGAATACAATTCCAGGAACACCACAAGCAAATGGTGTCAGAAAGGATGAATATGACAATCATGGAGAGTGCAAGGAGTATGTGATTGCATATTGGTTTGCCCTTACAATTTTGGGAAGATGTTGTAGATATTGATGTTTACTTAATAAACAGAGGACCTTCAAGCTCTTTGGATGGTATAATTCCAAAGGAGGCATGGACAGGTAAAAAGGTAAACTATTATTTTTTGAAGACTTTTGGTTGTGAAGCATTTGTCCATATTGATAAAGAAAATAGAACAAAGCTTGAGGAAAAATCCAATAAGTGTACCTTTATTGGATACGATGTTAATGATTTTGGTTATCGCTTATGGGACTATGAAAATCACAAATCATTAGGAGTAGAGATGTCATATTCAATGACAAGGTCATTTACAAAGATTAGTTGTAGGGAAAGAAACAGGAAAAGAAAAACCAGAATACACAGTGCTTGATGATATCACTAAAAAAGAAATTCCAAAGGTACCATAAAATCAAAACGTACAACAACAGGAGCAACATGTACCTCAAACTCCTACAAGTGTTGCTAGAAGATCTACCAAGTTAAGTATACCCCTTGAATGATACTCTCATTCATTGTATTATTTATTGTTGATTGATTCTGGTGAACTAGAATGTTATGAAGAGGCAATGCAGGTAGACACTAAAAATAAGTGGGAGAAAGGAATCAAAGAAGAAATGGATTCCCTGGTAAATAACCAGACTTGGGATTTGGTTCAGTTTCCTACAAGAAAAAGAGCATTACATAATAAATGGCCTTACAAGTTGAAGGAAGAAGATGGGGGTAAAAAGTAGTACAAGGATAGACTTGTTGTAAAGGGGTTTGAACAAAAGAAAGGTATAGATTTTGATGAAATATTTTCTCCTGTTGTTAAAATGACTTCAATTAGGCCTAATTTAAGTCTTGTGGCAGTAAAAGATTTACATCTTGAACAATTATATGTAAAAATAGTTTTTCTCCATGGGAATTTGGAGGAAGATATTTATATGCAGCATACACAGGGGTATGACGTCAAAGGGAAGGAAAATTTGGTATGCAGGATGAAGAAGAGATTGTATGGCCTAAAGAAAGCTCCAAGGCATTGGTATTTGAAGTTTGACAGGTTTATGACAGAACAAGGTTATAGTAGATGTCATTCTGATCATTGTGTTTATTTTAAAAATATAGAAAATGGAAGCTATATTATCTTTCTATTGCATGTATATGCCATGCTTGTTGCAGGGTCTAATATGCAGGATATAAATGTGCTCAAGAAGAAATTAGATAATTCATTTTTGATGAAGGATTCGTGTGCCGCAAAGAAAATCCTTGGTATGAGTATAACAACAGATGGGAAAAATCGCAAATTGACATTGTCTGAGGGCGAGTACATAGAGAAGGTGTTGGAGAGGTTTAGAATGCATAATGAAAAACCAGTTAGTACACCTTTGGTCAGCCATTTCAAATTAACTAATGTTACGAGGAAAATCTCTCTATGGCTAGGGGTAAACCACAACAGACGGAAATGATTGCAGAAATCAACTCTAATCTCAAGTATGCTATATAAGAAAATATGCTAAGAAGACAAGAAAAGAATCCTACCTCGTTCAGACGTTCGATGAAGACCACCATTGAGCACTTGAATCAAAGCAATATACCTGCAACTAGTCCTCAACAACCAAGCAACGCAAGCATATGGTGATAATATATGATGTTAGCACATTCAATAGCATAATCCATCAACATTCATAACAAATATGCCCATGGAATAATAATTCAACTATTTGCAAGATATTAATTGAACGAGAAAAGAGTATTTCTATTAAGATATATGAGTTACAAACTTCTATGTCGGCATGGTTCAGAACCGAGAAACTAAGTTCCTTCCAACTGGGCCTCCACCACTTCAATCCTCCACCAAAGGCAAGCTCATATAGGAGAGATAATGAAGTTCTCAATCAGTAAGGGAAGAGCGTGGGGGCTAAACAATGTGTTCAGACTTAAAGGACAAAGGGATGTAGACTCAATGTGAAGTGAATAATTTCTCCAAAATAAATTTTCTCTCAAAGTTGAATTCTTTACTTCTTTTCCATAGCTCGGATTTGGCCCATTTATAGCCTTCAAATGGAACTGAAGGGTCGATTAAGAACGTTTCGAGTATATGGAAGGCCAAGGATCATTGATATTGTGACGTGACATGGAAAACCGACACCATTTTTTAATTTTGGGCACATTTCCCGATGTACGCGGGTTGTGGTGGTGCAACCTACATATATGCATGTTGTATAGTAGGAAGGGCGCGTATATGTGGAAAAATATTGTCTTTAGCTCTAGGATTTTCAAAAAGGGACTTCAAGTATGCATAGGGAAATGGAAAAAGGCCTTTTGTGCAAGATTTCATGGGGTGAGACAAATCTTGCTATAACAACTAAGGAAATGTATCCCAAGAAACACGAGGAGATAAAATACATGTCTAGGGTCCCTTATTCATTATCAGTTGGAAGATTTATGTTTGCGATGGTTTGCAAAAGACTGGATATTGCACATGCAGTGGGAGTTGTGAACAGGTATATGAAAAATCCAGGTAAAGAACAATGGGAGGAAGTAAAGTGGATTCTCAGGTATTTGAGAGGTACTTCTACTCATGAATTATGTTTTGGAGGTTTAGACATTGTTCTATAGGGATATGTTGATTCATATATGGCAGGTGATAAAGATAGTAGGAGGAGCACCATAGGGTATGCTTTTATTATAGGTGGAACAACAATAACTTGGATTTCAAAACTGCAAAAGGTTGTTGCACTTTCAACAACAAAAGTAGAGTATGTTTCTGCTACATAGGCTAGTAAAGAAATGATTTGGTTACAGAGGTTTATGGAGGAATTGGAAAAGAAGAAGGAGAATATCAAGTTGTACTATGATAGTGAGAGTATCATTCATCTTGCAAAGAACTCATCCTTCCATTTGAAAACTAAGAATATACAGCTCAGGTACCATTTCATACGATCCGTCTTGGAAGACGAACATTTGAAGTTGGAAAAGATACGCACTAGCCAGAATCAAACAGGCATGTTAACAAAGGGAGTAACTAGAGAGAAAGTGAGCTCTTGCTCAGTTTCAGTTGTTCTTCAAGCATGGAGGTGAATATGAAAAATTTTCCAAGTCCAAAAAGGATCATAGTCCAGCAGATACAACAGTGATGGAGTTGTTGAGATCAGTCTCCAAGTGGGATATTGTTGGTTGTGGAGCCTAATTATCTTCTTGATTCAGAAGCCTTTGTTTTCAGCTGTGTTTATACCCCATGAAGACTTTACACCCCAGAATAATGTACACTCCTCCACGTGGGGGAGTGTAGGGGGGAAAGTAGGCCCCTAATGGGGGTTCAGGGGTGAAGACCCTGAAGGAAAAAATGCCTTGTAAATGTATATTGTAATTTCATAGTAAATTTGGACCATTCATTATAAGGTCACAGATTTGACGATAGAAGTTATGTTAGGTTTTTTTCCCCTAGAAGGAATCCCTATTTTATGAGGGAAATGTATTGTAGCTGTGTATCATTGTGAATATTGTATTCTAAGAGAGGAGATTGTGAGAGAAAGAAGAGGAAGTTACAACGGGTGTGATGTAGGTTGTATCCCTTCATTTTGATAGATAATAATAAAGGAAGGACCTGGAAATTTCTCTAGTGTATGTATCCCACACTGGGTGAACCACGTATAGTTGTGTCTCTATTGTATTGTGTATCTTATGTGTTTTATTTCCGCATTTGTTTTATTGTATTGCTCCATGATATTGTTTTTATAACACTTCTCACTCCTTCATTTGTTGTTCCATGGGGCTTAACCAACTTCTGCCTTCTTCCGAAAGGTCCCTTTCCACCTTTTCATTGCTTTGGAATCATGAACTCATCCACCTGGGCTAAAGACTTAGAAAAGTTGTTTTATTGCGATGTTTCTCTTAGGGATTTTTATTGAATTGTTGCTTTGTGTGGTTGGAATTAGGTTGTTTCAGTGTCACCCCTTTTGAATCATTGATTCAAGGTGGTTGACCAACCACTCCATTAGATGGGAAGTACCTCTGGCCTTTCTCTTGGAAGTGTGGAGACACCTCCTGGAAAGAGTGGGTTTTTATACCATTGGTTCGCCAGAATCAGTGTGTGAGAATTTTATGGAAATGAACATTCCTGCAAGGGACGAACCTGTGCATAAGAAAAACATGGACAAATTTCTTGAGGATACTAACCAAGGGACCCCTTCCCAAGGGGATTCTTGTTCTTTTCATTTTTTTGGAAACATTGGCGCACCCTTGATGGCCACTTTGAAAATTCCTGGGTTGAATGTAGGACTACCAGTTTGGTTGTGGACCACTTCGAATGTCCCAAATGCTCTTGATGCTTCTCAGATAAGAACCTTATGTTAGGGGCATCGTACATATTTTGATTCTTCACCTTCTACATCCAAAACGTTTACTTCTCCTCCTCCTCCCTCTTCTGGTGAAAGTCTTGCTACTAGTAACCAAAAGTATAAAAGGAATAGAAAGAGGAATAGTAAGAAAAAAATTCACCAACCTATGTTAGTCATGTTGGATACCTATCACCATCCTCTGCAACTCATGTTGGGGTAAAGCAACCAATCTCTTCTAGTCGTGTTGGAAGCACAAGTCGAATCACTACAATTCATACAGGAAGCAAGTCACCAACCTCTGTGAGTCATGTTGGAGATAGGTCATCAACCTCTGCAAGTCATGTTGAATACCAACACCCAGCCTCTACAAGTTGTGCTGGGGGAAAGAGCCTAGTCCTTGCAAGTCATACTGGATTTCAGCATCCAACCTCCACTAGTCATGTTGGAAGTGTAAAACCAACCTCTGCTAGTCATGTTGAAGACACGCAACCAGCCTCTGCAAGTCATGTTGAGATAAAAATTCCAGTCACTTCTAGTCATACTGACATCAAGTCACCGACCTATGCGAGTCATGTTGGAGTCTTTTCATCAACCTATGCTAGTCACATTGGAGACGTACAACCATCATCTGTTAGTCATGCTGGGGGAAACCCACCGGCCACTACAAGTCATGTCATGGGCACTAGTATGGTTGAGAATACTAGATGTATAGCATGTAATCCCAAGTTACCTAAAATATTTACAAAGGATGTCACCTTACTCATTTGTACCTTGTTATTACCATGACACGAGAAGCATGGTCCTGGTCTGACGACCCTTCTAGTTCTAAGTCATCTTTAGTTTCCCAGCATTCTAATCAATCTTTGGCTGACAAAGTGGTCATGTCGATGCAATATTCGGTCAACACCACTTGTTTTTGTAAGGTACCAGATCTATTATAATAGCCAAAAATAGAAATATTGCAGATAATAATAGCAGAACAACACAATAGATGAAACCACAACACTAGAATAATACCTTTATTGATAGGAAACAATGGGGGCAAACTCCAGCAAAGCATCGCTCTATTACAATAATTCTCAAGACAAAAAATTCCCATGCCCTTGACTCCTATTTCTACTAAATCTATCTAAAAAAAGAACAATCTAGAGGAAGATCTTCTAGAAGTGAAAGCTTCTATTAGGTCTTCTTACATTTTACCTATTCTTCCTTATTACTAGGCCTTATTAATATTGTAATTTATTACATGGAAAATATATCATTCTACCTACATGAGGAGATAGGGAGGTTAGGTACCTAACATGCCCTCCCCCTTAAAAAAAACCCTTGTCCTCAAGGCTTGAGATGAGGAAATTGTTGCAGAATGGTAGCGGGCTCCCAAGTGGCATTTGCTAGAGTTGTATCTTTCCAATGTACTGGGACTTCCTTGATGGTGTGTTGATGGAGATGATGCTCACACTATTCAAAGAATGCTTTTGGTTGAAACCATATGGAACCTCTTCATCCAACTCAGGAAGACTGGTTTTAGTTTGGCACTTATTTCCAATCACCTTATTTAAGTAGGAAACATGAAAAATAGGATGGAGCTTAGAATGACTAGGAAAAGATAACTGATAGGCCACCTATCCCACACACTTGAGAAATATATAAGGACCATAAAATTTGGGCACCATTTTCTGACAATGGTCATCCTTGAGTGAAGTCTAATTACAAGGTTGCAGTCGAAGAAACACTTAGTCTCCTTCAGCAAATTGGCGTTCTGAGCAACCTTGATCTACTTGTTTCTTCATGCGATTTTGATCCATCACCAAATTCTCTTTGAAAATATGGAGAATAGCCTCTTGAAATATAAGAGTTTGGTCAACCACATGGACCTTCGAGACACCGGGCATGTATGAGAGAACTAAAGGTGTATTTTTTCCATATACTTCTTCAAAAGGCGTCATGCGAGTAGTTGTATGGTAAGAAGTTTTGTACCACCATTCATCTGTTTGAAAACATAAGTATTCCACCTTCAGCAACCACTCACACAACCATATCAAAGATGAACACACCGATGTTTTGACATGGTAAAACCCTATGGGGAAACATCCACGGCCCCAACCAACGCGACCACTTGGAGTAGTTTATTAATGCAAAAGAAAAAAATTACAGAGAGATTTTACAAGATATTTGCTCACAATCGATCATAGGAAAATGACCCTCCATGCTCTTTAAATAGAGATCATGTAACAATAAGGTGTTAAGCCACGGATCAATGGTTGTTAAGATCGACGAGAATATGAACCGTCGGATCACTCTATGTCGAGAACATATCGTGATCATCGTATTTCCTAACTACAAATGAATACTAATGCATGCTAAAGAAATACACTAAGAAACACACTTTTACCTAACGACACATTAGACCAAGTAGATATTAACTAACTCCTAAGTGTCTAAATGTCCTAACATACCCCCCTAAGAACAACTTGGGATATGATTGAAGGATTTACAATAGTGACACAATAGGAGAAGGAAGGAGGAATTAGAGCCTAGCCCCCCTTAATGACAACTTCCTGAACTCCTAACATAGATTGAAGTTTGGAAAACTTCGCTTCTATGAGAGACTTTGTGAAAATGTATGTAACTTGATCTTCTATAGGGTAAACGAGCACTTCAATAACTTGATAATGAATGGGCATTCTGATGAAGTGCGTGTGTAGCTCGATGTGCTTGTTGCACTGATGTTGAACTGGGTCTTTGGCGAGCTTGATGGCACTCTGATTTTTGCACCAAAGGTTGTTCAAATGTTGTTGCTGGAATCCAAACTCTGAAAGGATCTGTCGAAGCCACAAGGCTTCTTGACTTGCATTTATCGTTGCTCGGTACTCTGCTTTTGTTGAAGAAAGTGAAATAGCATGTTGTTTCTTACAGGACCAAGTGACAGGTCCTGAACCAAGGATGAAAACATGACCTGTAGTAGACTTTTGATCATCAGGGTCGTCGGCCCAATATGAATCAGTGAAACCAACCAATAAAGGAGTCCCCCTAAAACTATGATGTATCCTGAACTAAATTGTACCATGACCATAACAAAGTATCCTTTTAGCTGATTTCCAATGGCTTTCATGGGGTGTTTGAATATACCGAGAAACAAGACCAACAATAAAGGAAAGATCAGGATGAGGATGATTCAAGTATAAGATGCTACCAACTAACTGACGATATAGGGTGGCATCAACTTTGGGAGAAGTACATGTGGCAATAAGCTTGACTCCAGACTAGAAGGGAGAAGGGGTTGGTTTACAATCATCCATGTGAAAGTGATGAAGAAGGTCACAAGCATACTTAGACTGGGAAATAAAAATTCTTTCATTGGTTTGCAAAACTTGGAGGCCAAGGAAATAGTGCAAAAACCTAAGTCTGTCATTTCAAATTTCTTCTTAAGGATGGTTTTCACATGGTTTAAAAGTTTTGAGTCACTACCAATAAGGATAAGGTCATCAACATAAAGGAAAAGGATTATGAGATGGCTTCCTAGTTTCTTGGTATAGACAATAGGATCAGAATGACATTTAGAGAATCTGGTGTCAATAAGAAAGTTGTCCATTTTGGCATAACAAGATCGGGGAGCTTGCTTAAGACCATAAAGAGATTTCTTAAGGTGACAAGAAAGGCTAGAGTCATTCTGGATATAGCCAGGAGGTTGTTCCATGTAGATTTCTTCTTGCAAATCTCCATGCAAGAAGGTGGATTTAACATCCATCTGATGGACCTCCCATTTATGTGAGGCAACAAGGGCAAGAACAAGGCTTATGGAATTCATTTTGGCTACAAGAGAAAAGGTTTCATTATAGTCAATTCCTTCAACTTGAAAGAATCCTTTGGAAACTAACCGAGCTTTGTGTCTTTTAACACTTCCATCTGATGCATACTTAGTTATGTAGACCTGTTTACATCTGAAAAGTTTTCTTTCCTTTGGAAAAGATACAATATCCCAAGTATCGTTGTCCATTAAAGAACAATATTATTCATTCATTGTTGTATCCCAATATGGATGACCTGAATCTTCTGCACATGTCTCTGGATCATGAGTCTCTGGAACTTGAGCCAAAAGAGAAGAGGCTCGCTAGAAATGTGAACATGTCTAACGTTGATCTGAAAGATCACCGACAAGATCACCAACTGCTTCTCATGTTGAATAGACCCATATAGGAAGTGGTGGAGATGGTGTTGGTTCAGGTTCAAAGGACTCTGTTACGAGGGGAAAATTCTCTATGGCCAAGGGTAAACCACAACAAACAGGTATGACTGCAGAAATCAACTCAATTCCAACATATTCTATATAAACTAATGTGCAAGATAAGAAAGGGGCTTACCTCGATCCAACGTTTGACGATGTTCCACCGTTGAGCACTTCGACCCAAATCTTTATACCTGCAATAAGTTATTAATAGACGAGCAAAGAAAGTATATAGTGATGATATAAATAGGTTAGCACATCAGATAGCATAATCCATTAATAAACATTGCAAACATGCCCATGGATAATAATCATATATTTGCAATACACCAAGAGGACGGGAAAGGAGTATTTCTATTAATAATTGATTAGCAGAAGTGACAACATTATAGACTTCTGTGTCAGCACGGTTCGAAACCAAGGAACCAAGTTCCTTCCAACTGGGCATCCACCACTTCAATCCTCCACCAAAGGCAAGCTCGTAGGAGAGAGAAAATGAGGTTCTCTCAACAATAGGGAAAGAGATTGGGGACTCAACATTGTGTTTAGACTTGAGGGACAAAGGGATGCAGACTCAATATGAAGTAATTCCTTCAGAGTAACTTTGCTCTCAAAGTTGAATGCTTTCTCTTCTTTTCCATAACTCAGAATTGTGCTTTTATAGCCTTCAGAATGAAACCGAAGGGTCGAGTCGGAACGTTTCCAGTATATGGAAGGCCAAGGATCAGACGTCTCCTGTCGTGACATGGAACTTGACTTAATTTTGTATTTTCTGGCACAAATCCTGATGTACACATGCTGTAGTGGAGAAACCAACATATACGCATCTTGTATAGCAGATAGGGAGCGTATATGTGGAAAAATGTATATTTTTTTCTCTGGATTCATCAAAAAGGGATGACAAGTCTACATAGGGAAATGGAAAAAGGCCCTATGTGCAAGATAGCAATGGTGAGGCAAATCTTTCTATAACAGATGCCCCCTAATGTGTGAGATCAGAGGAGTATCTGCGATGGCCAAAATATATTATAAATAACCCATAAGTGGAGTGGTAGAGAAACAGTTGGATGAACTCAATTGCTCATTACATTTTGTATTGACTTTTCATACATGGATTCCAAGAATACAATGCAGATCCATGTGGAAAATATACCAAACAAGTGTTCATGGCCATGAATAGGCAAATACAAATGTGGTTGCATGCCAAAAGTTGTCATAGTAACGAACAAGGCCTAGTGAAACCAGTCTCAAAATCAATCTGAAGATATTTGTATACCATGGAGTACAATTTGATCTCCCATGATTATTGAAGTCGAATAGGTATTGTTCTGATGAAAGGGAAGCAAAATCTCAAGAAATATGTGACCACGTAGTGATGTCTTCAAGTCTTATACACTATCCTCCAAGGGTGCAAGTCTACATCATGTGAATAAAGGAGTTGAGGTCGAACACAATGAGACATCGTTTGATTACCGGTCATTGAGGTATACCGTTAACAAACGCGAGACAACCTACCAACAATGAATGTAGGTATCAAGGCACCAAGTACATTTCTACAAGTGTGAATAAATGAGTCGAGGTCGAACACTTGAGAAATACGTTGATCAGGAGACATTGATGTATTCCCATCTGCCAACGGCGAGAGAGCATGCCACTAATGACTGCAAGCCTCAAGGTACTCATAAAACTCTAGGTATCGTATCCAGAATAAATGAGTTGAATTCGATGGAAAGAGACCCACTAAAAGGAGAGCATTAAGGCATCTCTCATCAGTCAACGTAACAAAGCAGGAGATTCATGATTTGGTGGAGATCGGACGAAGAACATGTTAATGAACCAACGACCCTATGCGTCTTTCGCGTGTACCAAATGCAAGAAGTATACGAAAAATACCCTTTGAATAGCAGCCAATGATGAAAACTGATGAAAAAGGCGAGGATACCACCAATAAGGCTAATGGCATCCAAGACACTACACGAATCCCATAGTGTGAATAGATGTCTTGCCATCGAGCACAAGGGAAACCACCCAGTCAACGACCAATGATGAAATGTCGATTGATGGGTTCAAGGTGACCTATCGATGATGAAAGTAGGGCCAGGGTGCATGATAAGACCATAGTATCATGTGATTCTGAAACAAACTGAGGGTATGGCTGACATGCAAAGTCAATATTTCTAAGGAGTGGCCGACACAGGTTGATAGACTTCCTTTGAACAAGAGCATGAGACATATGATGACTCCGACAGTATAGACTCAATGATGTGACTATTAGATGCAGGAGGCATCAATATCGTTCTCTATAGGGACTAGAAGAGTAACCAACCGGTAGAGAAAACTCTGTAACGAGATCAGCTTCCTAAGGCCATGCTAAACCCAAAATTATGATGACATAAGGACTCAATAACTTTTTTCTCTATTCAAAGGCGACACGATTGTTTCCAATTATAATATAATACTCCCTTCCCCCCCCCCATATTTTTTGTTTTTTCATAACAAATGAATGCTATGATACAGAGGAGGAAACGAGTGTCATAGGTAAGCAAAACTAGTTCTAGCAGTGGAATGTACCTATGCTTAATGCAAGGAAATGCATGCGGGAGATGGACACTCGGGGTGATGTTCCCTCCAGGGTATATGGTGTCAAATTGCGAAGGATATAAACAAGGCTCTGCTTGGTTGAGGATGCAGAAACTTCTTAGGCAACGGTTTATAAGGCAAAGTGAGAACCGGTTGAAGGATCAATATTGCAAGCGAGGGCATGAGATGCAATCACAACTTAACACTGAAAAATATCCTTTTTTATGTCTTTTAGTATACTTGGTGTGAAAAAAGGGGTAAACTTGTGCCAAATAGACGTCTTTTCAAATCCAATTTACGAGTGCGAAAAAGACAAGTTCTCTCGGCAATCTTTTCTATTTTTTATAACAAGTCGGAAAAAAGCTTAACTAAGACTCACGACCTTTCAAATCCAATTTAACGAGTGTGAAAAGGGACAAATCACTTGGCAATATTTTTGGTTTTTAGACGATTCGTAAAAGATATTAACTAAGACTCATTTTTCTATCTTAGTCAACATGTAAAGGGGGAGGCCAATTTTCCCATCTCGGTCTTCTGCGGAAGGTCAGTATCTCACGGATAGCTGACAAGAGTTTGGGAAAACCCAGAGCTCTCCAAGTCGAGGAGGAGAAAGTGCTAATGGAGGATACAATATCCATGATGGTTCGGATAATGTCTCTTAATGGAAAAGACATAGGTGGGGGAATGGGATGCCCCATTTGTCCCAATCGAAGGGAACCTCATCAGGATTTGGAGGGAGAGAATTCGGGGGAAGAATAAATCTCTCTCGTTCAGAAGGGGAAGGATTTGAAATGTTCATGACATGACTGAAAGGTGCATCACTCTCTTCAGGGAGAGTAGGGTTGACCAGATATTGCACCGGTGTGGCCACTTCTTCAATTATAGGTTGAAGAGGATGCATAGTAACGGGGGTAAGAGACGCTTCACCCTCGACAAAGGGGGTGAGGTTGGGAGAAGATTGTGTCGGTGGAACCACCGAGACGATCAAAGGAGAAGTGGTGTGAGGAGAAACCACAGATGCCTCAAAATCTGAAAGGATTTTGGGTGAGCCCCACGCTTCCGGTATCCCGACAGTAGCTGGGCACAAACAAGTAAGGTGACTTCCTTCACAAGTTCTGCAAAGGAATTTAGGCTTACGTCTGAGACCTCTAGGCTTCTCGATGTAACTAGCAGGGGAAAGAGATTCATCTCATGTATGATGAATAGAGGCGAGAGACGTGACATGGCTATGATTTGGGGTAAAAAGGATCGTGCCCCCAACATAATAGGCAGAGGTTGGGGGCTAGTTGTCGACATAGTTCATAGAAAAAGTCAACCCATCTCCGACATGATTGGCAGAGGTTGGTGATGGAGCACCAGTATGAATTACAGTGACTGGGCTGATGATAGATTGTGGCATTTGATTCCAAGGTCTGAGGAAAGATTGATTCTGAAAAATTGTAGGCCAGGAAGGATACTGGTGTACCTCTTGTCCCTGCCCAAAAAAGTGGTGGCCAATGTCAAAATGGTCTGAAGAGGTTTGGACAGGCATCATGAATGAGGTTTGTCAAGAGACTGAGGTAGAATACGAATTATTCGAGTGAGGATATATGTTTCCCCCTTGTGAAGGGGTCCCATAAAGAGGGTAGCCCGAACCATAAAATTGATTCTCCCCATATGAAATACCTGGGGGTACTTGAGGACATGTCATGGAAAAAGTGTTCGAAGCAACCGACATGGCGGATGAAAGATACATGGGTGGGGTGTAATAAGTGGGATAAGCACCCATCTGAGTATTGGCTCCTAAAAGAGAATAGATAGAATTAGATCCATAAAGGGGAAGGTTCCAACCTCCCATGGGAACACGACTCATGTCGAACGAGGAAGTAGGCATCGGAGCCATGGTGCCCTCAGATCCAATGCTAGGATTCATATATGTGGGCCAGGGATAGGATTGCACGGGGGAAGGCATATCAATAGAAAAATGACTAGGGACCCAAGGTGCGGACTGAGCGTTGTAGTTCTGCATGCCATTGCAAAAAGTGGAAGGGTCCATCCCCATGAAACAAGTAGGCATCATGGGGTGGGTAGCAGGGAATGAGGGAGCAAAAGAAACTCCATTGTCCATAAAGATGAAACCCAAAATAGGCTCCTAAGGCCAACTAGTAGTCACAGAGCATACCAAAAATTCAAACGGCCAATATGCATGCAAACAGGCTAAAGTGGTTGAGTGGCCTCCCTCGTTAAAGAAGGTATGCCTCGTACAAGAGGAACCTGAGACTCCCTGCTAAAGTTTGTAGGTAACAGAATCAGTTATAGGGGCCCTCGTGGGCTTAACAACCAGTTGATCAGATACCCCTGAAGAGTTAATCCTCCATAAAGGTTGTGTGTTGTCTTACCCCTATCCGACCCAGGGTACAAGAAGAATAACCCCTGCAAGTAACCTATGAGATACCTAAGTCAAGCAACTAATAAACCATTGTATAACTGATGCACAGGCAAGCAGTCGTAAGTTCGGATCACCGTATGGGCGGGGTAACAAAGCCCAAAACCTTGAAAGAACTGCCTTTCACAGAGGTATGGGTACTAGCAAAATCCCCAAATATGGATAAATCCGCAGAAATATCTTTGACGCTAGGTGAGTATCCAGGGGTTATCCCTTCAACTAACTTCGCGTGACCTCATGATTAACTCCGATGTGAGTGGAGCCTCCTGATCTTACCAATTATACAATGGACTTCTCAACTCCCTGTCTCAGACACATATGTTGATTTAATTACCTTGGAGAAGTTTACTCACAAAAATCTTATTCCAAGGCACTGAATCCTAGACGATTTTGTGCACCCTAAAAATAAAATCGTGACTAATAAAATTTAGTTTAAAGCGTAAATTTTATTGGTCATGATTACTCAAAAGGGTATGGAAGTGAAACTCATGATGTTATAACTCTGCAAGAAAATGAATATGAATATAATGCAAAGTCTATCTTTAACTTTTCAATGAATGATATGATAATAAAAATAGTGCAATTTTCAATTTCAACTCTGCAATTCATAAGTAAAATGCAATCTCTCGCTAAATGAACTGAGCTAATGATAAAGGTTCAAAGACAAAAATGCTAACCAATGAAAAATGCCTATTTTTTTGTATTTTCAATATATCAAAGAGAAAATGCATGGACTAAAAAGCAACCTGATATATAAATTCTACTGTGTATAAATGAAATAACTCAAGCAAAATACCAAGCAGCCAAGCAAATAGTCCAGGGTTCAAGGACAACCAAAAATGAAAAAAAAAAGAGAAAGACTACGCCCAAAAATTCAACTCCCAACAGGTTTCCCGTCAACCCAGAGAAGCTCAACAGGCACTACAGAGACCTAAGAAGGCTCAACAATCATCAAATTCCACCCAACAATCACTAAACCAAGCAAACAAGAAAAGGAAAGTGGTACACGCGACTATTCAAGATAACAGAGCGTATATACGCATCCTGCAGTGAGACAACAAGTGGGTATACGCAACTGTCAAGGTAAAAGGAGCGTATAGGCTTTAAAACCTGGCCAGGCAAAGACAAGAAAGCTGAAAACTCAGACCCAAAGTGAACAGAATCCGTCAAGTAGTGATATGACAAGAAACACAAAGGAAAAATAGCAATGTAAGAAGAAAAGTACTTCAACCCTTAGAAGGAAGATCACTCCCTAGTGGAGTCGCCATTTCTGTTACGAGGGAAAAACTCTCTATGGCCAAGGGTAAACCACAATAGACAGGTATGACTGAAGAAATCAACTCAATTCCAACATATGCTATATAAACTAATGTGCAAGGTAAGAAAGGGGCTTACCTCGATCCAACGTTTGACGATGTTCCACCATTGAGCACTTAGACCCNTAATAATCATATATTTTCAATACACCAATAGGACGGGAAAGGAGTATTTCTATTAATAATTGATCAACAGAAGTGACAACATTACAGACTTCCGTGTCGTCACGGTTCGAAACAAGGAACCAAGTTCCGTCCAATTGGGCCTCTACCACTTCAATCCTCCACCAAAGGCAAGCTCGTAGGAGAGAGAAAACGAGGTTCTCTCAACAATAGGGAAAGAGCTTGGGGGCTGAACACTGTGTTCAGACTTGAGGGACAAAGGGATGCAGACTCAATATGAAGAAATTTCTCCAGAGTAACTTTGCTCACAAAGTTGAATGCTTTCTCCTCTTTTCCATAGCTCAAAATTGTTCTTTTATAGCCTTCAGAATGCAACTGAAGGGCCGAGTCAAAACGTTTCCAGTATATGGAAGGCCAAGGATCAGAGATCTCCTTTAGTGACATGGAACCTAACTTCATTTTGTATTTTTTAGCACAAATCCTGATGTACACGGGTTGTAGTGGAGCATCTAGCATATACGCATCTTGTATAGCATATAGGGAGCGTATATGAGGAAAAATGTATATTTTTGGCTCTGGATTCATAAAAAAGGGATGGCAAGTCTGCATAGGGAAATGGAAAAAGGACCTCTGTGCAAGATAGAAATGGTGAGGCAAATCCTGCTATAATAGACTCATCTGGAGGAAGGTGAGCAGGTGGAGGTGGATTTTCATCCTCATTGTCATCATCTGAAGAAGAAACCAGAATAGGAACAAAATAAGGAACAAACGTCGAAGATGGCTCATAGGCCGAAGAAGGCACAATCGTCGAATTAGGCTCGCAGGCCAAGAGATTTTCATCAAATTTAACATCTCTTCTAATATTAATTTCATTACAATGTGGTTGAAGAATTCTATAACCTTTGACATCTTTAGAATAACTGACAAATATACACTTCTCACTTTTAGGCTGCAATGCTTTCTTTTTCTCATCGGGAATGTGAGCCCATGCTATACTGCCAAATACACGGAAGTAACTTACGTCTGGTTTAATTTTAGTCCAGGCTTATTTCAGTGTTATATTTTTAAGAGTATTTGTGGGAGTGTGATTTACTATGTAATTTGCACAATTGATTGCTTCTTCCCAATACTTTAGACTTAATCCCTTAGATTGGATCATACAATTATCCATTTCTTTTAATGTGTGGTTCTTTCTCTCAGCAACACCATTTTGTCGTGGTGTGTATGGAACAATGTGTTGCATTTGGATGCCCTGTGTAGTGCAGTAACTTGTAAAATTATTGTTCACATATTGGTCTCCATTATCTGTTCTTAACTTTTGAATTTGATGTCCAGATTGCTTTTCTACAAGGGCCTTGTAGGCCAAAAAATTGTCAAAAAATTTGCTCTTAAGTCTTAAGAAGTAAACCCAAGTATGTCTGGAAAAGTCATCAATGAAAGTTAAGAAATACTTGCACCCAGAAAAATAAGGAGAAGAAAGTGAACCACACAAATCAATGTGAACAAGCTGCAAAGGGCCTGAGGTGTGCCAAGCAGCACGTTTGTCAAAACTGTCTCGATGATGTTTTCCAAGAACACAACTGACACAAAGACCATCTCTGCATGAAACAAGAGGAAGACCAGTCACCATTTGTTGATTACATAGTTGTTGCAATGAGCAATAGTTTAGATGACCAAACCGCTCATGCCAAAGTTTCCTCAAGTCATTGCTATGAGCAACAAAAACTGATGAAAAAGATGATGACCCAAAGTTGTCAAACTTTTACAACCTGGTAATATTATCAGGAATTACAGTTGCAAGAACATGCTTAGGATATTTTAGATCCTTGATTACAACTTGGTGAGGTGAAAACTCTACGGTTTTACCTTCACCTGAATGAGTGATTTGATATACTAATAGAAGGTTACAAGAAAGACTTGGAACACATAATACATCATTGAAATGATTTTTTTCTACTTGAACTGTTTCAGATCCTTCAATACTAAGAGATATATCATCACCAACAAATATTTTCTTGGTGTTACATTCATTTAGAGCAGAAAATATGTCTCTATCCTTAGCCATATGATAAGATGCTCCAGGATCAATAAGCCACTCATCAGAAGAGGAAGTAGAATTTGTATTGAAGGAGAAACCAGAAGTAGGAAGTGCATGTCCATGAGAAGAAGAAGAAGTAGTAGAATCAATATTGATGTTGTGCTTCTTCATCATTGCTTCTAAAGCTTCCATATTCTTGAAACATTTGGACTCATCATGACCATCGTTATCACAAATGTTTCGATGTCTATCAGTCTTCTTACTTTTATATTTTCCTCCTTTGTCACCATTAGGAGCGAAAGTTGTCTGAGTGGGTTTGTGACCCTTATATTGCTTGTTGTTGTGGCGAGGATGTTGCTTCTTGGGATTCTTGGGTTTATCTTTCTAATGGACGACTAAGGCTTTGTTGGAGGTACCTGCAGTGCTGATCACTCTAAGTTGTCCAAGCTTATCTTGCTCTCTAATCAAAGCATCACAAAAGTTCTCAAGACTGGGTTTTTTATAACTTGTCCCTAAAGCCTCTTACATGGAATAAAAGGTAGATACAAACACAGAATATGCACTACCTAGCTTAGAAAGAATAAGATAGATGCAACGATATTCTTCTATCTTTATCTTACATTCTTCACATAAAGTTCTGAGTGTTTTAAACTTAGATAGATAGTCTTCAATGCAAGAAAAAATTATTTGGACTTAAAGTCAATACTTGATTTTCTAATTGTTGTGCTCGAATGATATTGTGTTTACCAAACACAGATTCAATCTTTTCCCAAGCTTCTTTGGGTTGATCAATTGATTGAAGGTGGAACCTTAAATCAAGAGAGATGGAAATTTCGATTAATCCACGTGCTTCATCATTCCAATTATCCCATTTGACTTTCTTATCAACAACAGTGGGTGTTGTTTCATTTCCCAAGGTAATCTAATACAAGCCTTTACTTCTTAATAAATCCTCCATATGGGATTTCCATTGGAAGTAGTTGGTGCTGGTAAGAAAGAGATTACTTGTAGAAGCCATATTAAATATGCAGATAATATGGATTTAAAAACTGAAACTGATGATCTGGATGGAAAGATCTCGAAAATTTAAGCAGTTAAAAAAACAAACAACCCTAAAAATGGACTTCGGATGTGAGAGTTATGCCCTTTTTTAAAAAGGCATAAATGGTAACCAAAGGACCACGTGGTGGTGTAAGTTGCTTTATAAAGTGACCCACTTTTATAAAGAGAAGTGGGGATCACTTTTACAATGAAGTTACTTTATAAAAGAAAAACTGCATGCAAAATAAATAACTCTAAAATAAAAGCTACTTATAGTGATTCACTTGTATACTTGAAGTGAAATAGACTTTACAATTTTAGCATGAACTTTTTCCAAAAAAAAAAAAAAAAAGAGAGACTTGAACTGAAGAACTCTTGCTTCATAAGGCAAATTTTAACCAAATGGTCTAGAAAAACATATTGTATTGTTTAGCAAGAGGATTGTTGTTGTTGTTGTTGTTGTTGAAGAAGGCCTTGGAGAGTGTGCTAAAGAAAAACTCTTTGCACACAAGAAAAAAATTTCGCTTCTCGATGACAACAAGGGTTAGATCTCGGTTATCTTACCTGGAAGATGAACCTTTTCCTATTTGTTTCTAATTTTACGAGATCGCACAGGGTACAGGGAAAAGAACATACGCAGATCTAAAAGAGTAGAAACCCATAAATAAATAATATAAAACCAAAATAATACTCTGTAAAAAAATAAAAATGTGTATTCGGGCCTTATACCTTCGGATCTGACTGAAATGGTTGTATCTTGGGAAAATGAAAACCTTTTCGAGTGAAAAGAAAAGTGTTTCTGACTGAAACAAGAATTTTGGTTGCAATGGAACAGTCCTTTTGGCCTATAAATGTACAAAAATGATAGAAAATAGAGATGAGACAAATTGGCTTCACGATATCGATCTACAATAGGAGTGGGTCTTCAAACAGGCTCTAATACCATGTTCGACAACACAGGTATTCCAACAGAGGACGAACACCTTCAATAACCACTCACACAACTAGATCAAAGATCAACACATTGATTTTTTGACGTGGTAAAACCCCTACAGGGAAACATCCACTGCCCCATCCAACGCGTTCACTCGGAGCAGTTTATTGATGCAAAAGAAAAAGATTACATAAATATTTTACAAGAGAGTTTCTCACAAGCGATCATCGGAAAATGACCCTCCATGCTCTTTAAATAGAGATCATGGACCAATAGAGTGTTAAGCCATAGATCAATGGTCGTTAAGATCAAGGAGAATATGAACCGTCATATTGTCCAGAACATATCATGACCGTCAGATTTCCTAACTATAAATGCATACTAATGCATACTAAAGAAACACATTAAGAAACACACTTTTACCTAATGACACATTAGACCAAGTAGATATTAACTAACTCCTAAGTGTCTAAATATCCTCTAACATCATCTAGCGGTAACCATTGAGCCCATTGATTTTTCCTTTCAGATGCAAAACACCTCAAATATGTTTCCAAACACTTGTTGACAAATTTATTTTGACCATCACTCTGCGGATGATAGGCGGTGCTGAGATGCAATTGGGTGCCCTGTAGCTTGAACAATTCTTGCCAAAAATTTCTGGTGAAAGTGGGATCTCTATCAGAAACAATAGAATGAGGCATGCCATGAATCTTGAAGACATGATCCATGAAAAGTTGAGCCACAATGTAGGTGGTAAATGGGTGTTGAAGAGAACAGAAATGAGCAAAATTGGAAAGGGGGTCAACTACCACCATGATGACTAACTTATTTCCCGATTTAGGTAAGAAAACAATGAAATCCATAGGGATGTCCCTCCAAATAGCAGATGGAATCAGAAGCAATTGTAGTGTGCCAGGGGCTTTGACTATTTCTCCATTGTTGCATTCAAAAACATCACATTCTGCCAAAAAAGTGCAAACGTGTTGTTTCATACCATCCCAGAAAAAAGAATGTTTGACCCGATCACAAGTTTTGGTAAATCCTGAATGCCCAGCTGTGGGTGTAGCATGAAGATCAGAAAGAACTGTGGATTTAAGTTGTGACTGTTTAATTAAATATAGACGACCTTTGTAGAAAATATCATCCTTGTGCCAAGAGTACCCTGGGGAAACTGGAGATTGGCTTGGAATTGTTGGATCAGATGCGGAATTTTGGGATCTTGCAGCCATTCCTGGAAACAACTTGGAGACAATCTTGTACAATGAAGGACAGGGAAAAAAGGGACCCTTCATCTTCATATTTTCTTGAAAGAGCGTCAACAACCACATTGTCTTTGTCTTTCTTGTAAATGATCTCATAATCATATCCAAATAGCTTAGTCACCCATTTTTGTTTCTCTAAGGATGAATGACATTGCTCCATAAAATACTTGAGGCTCTGATGATATGTCTTAATTTGGAAGTGTTTCCCCAATAGATAAGGGCACCAGAGATCCACTACATCTAGAATACCCAAAATTTCATTTTCATAGATTGATTGGCCCAAATGTTGCTCTAACAGTTGTTTGTTGGTAAAGGAAAAAGGATGGCCATCTTACATAAGAACTGCTCCAATTCCTCTCCCGGAAGCATCAGATTCCAGGACAAAGCTCTTTGTGAAGTCAGGAAGGGCCAGGACATGATTGGTGCACATAACCACCTTCAAGGCTTGAAAGGCCTTATCAGCTACTGGAGTCCAAGTGAAATAATTATTTTTAAGGAGAGGAGTGAGGGGCACCACAATATTTCCATAATTCTTAACAAACTTGTGATAATATCCTGTTAAACCTAGAAAATCATGCAAGCTTTTGAGAGTCTTGGAGCAAGGCCAATCCTGCATAGCTTCA
Organism: Picea mariana; assembly: GCA_032191745.1. Taxonomy (NCBI): domain Eukaryota; kingdom Viridiplantae; phylum Streptophyta; class Pinopsida; order Pinales; family Pinaceae; genus Picea; species Picea mariana. The sequence goes on along the minus strand of JASDQU010102904.1, from coordinate 328,800 downwards.
ATCTTCTTAGAATCCACCCTGACACCCACCTTGCCAACAATATGACCCAAGTACTCGACTTATGAGGCTCCAAAAGAACATTTAGATTGTTTGAGGAAAATTTGGTGTTGAGAGAGTAGATGAAGAACTCAATCCACATGAGCAAGATGGGTTGTCCAGGTTTTACTATAGATGAGAATATCATCAAAGAAAACTAAGACAAAATGATGGAGAAAATGACATAATACATTATTCATGAGGCTTTGGAAAGTGGAGGGAGAATTACACAGGCCAAATGGCATGACCAATAACTCATACTGGCCCTCGTGAGTTCGAAATGCAGTCTTAGGAATGTTCATCTCTTTCATATGTATCTGGTGGTATCCAGAACGAAGATCAATTTTAGTAAAGAACATGGCACAACTTAATTCATCCAAGAGATCATGAATGACAGGAATGGGAAATTTGTCTTTGATGGTGAGTTTGTTGAGGGTATGGAATTCATGACACATGCGCCAAGAGCCTTATTTCTTAAGTACCATGACCACAGGAGAGGAATAGGGGCTAGTACTAGGATGGATAATGCATGCAGCGAACAATTCTTGAACAATTTTCTCAATTTCATTTTTTTGGGCAACGAGATGGCGATAGGGATGAACATTGAGAGGAAGGTTGTCGGGGACAAGGGGAATGGAATGATTATGAACACCACATGAAGGAGGAATTATGTGGGGAGTGGAAAAATAGTTTGATGTTTGGAGAGGATGGATTGGAGGTCAGAAGGCACATAGGGTTTCTTAGTGGCATGAATGGAATGGATTTGTGTAATAATGCTAGAATGACCTTTTTTGAGGAGCTTTTCCATGAGATGGGAACTGATGATCTCAGGGGAACCATTTGTGATGCCTTGGAACTTAAAATTTTGGTCCTCCTGGTTGAATTGCATCGTTAATTCCCTAAAATCCATGAGAATGGTGCCAAGAGTCCTTAGCCATTTTCACCCAACATAATTTCACAACCACCCATGTCGATAGAAAAAATATGAGATTTCACGTGGTACTAACCAATTTTGAGATGAACATTTTCATAACACCCCCCACATTTCATGGACCCGCCATTGGAAATCATGATTTGAAAGTTGTTGACTGCTCAGATATAGCAATTAGTTTCTTGGGAAATGCAATGATGAATAAAATTATGGGTGCTTCCACTGTCAATGAGGATGATGACCTTCTGATGCTTAATGTAACCAATTAGCTTGAGGGTTTGGGGAGCAAAGAAGTCTATGAGAGCATTCGGGGAAATGACCAGCTCAACTTCTGGAGGGTCGGAAGGTGGATTCAAGTAAGTGGGTTCAAGTGACTCGGCCACAAGGGGATCCTCGACATCTTCTTCAAAAACATCCTTAGATATGGCCATAAACAGAATTTTTTTTTCCTTATACTTGAGCCCAGGAAAATATGTTTCTTCACAATTATAACAAAGTCCCTTGATTTGGCGTTCATCCATTTCTTCCCGGGTCAATTTCTGAATCTTTAATGGAGTAGAAGGAGGAGTGGGAGTGACTGGTTTAGGGAGAGGAATAAAGGAGGGTTTTTTGGTTTAAGAAGGGACAACTTGTTGTGCTTCCTTAGCTCTTTTAGTATATTCCACCCAACTCTAAGGGTAAGCCATGAGGACATAGGCACATATCTCATCCTTGAGGCCACTGATAAATCATTCTTGGAAAAAAGCATCAGACATTCCCTCTATGCGGCAATCCAATAGGTCAAAAGAAGCTATAAAGTCTTCCATTGTGGCAAATTATTTCAACTTTGTCAAATGACCTAAATGGCGGGTGTCAGTGTCAAAGTGTTCATAAATCTTTGCAACAAATTGTGTCCAAGCCACATACCCTTAGCAGGCATTTTTCCTCCATTGCCACCATTGCCAACGTTCTGTATCTAGATGGAGAACACGATCCTTGAGTGTTGATGGCCAAAGCTGACCATGTTCAACATTATAAGGAGATCACCCGGTCAGAGACACAATTAGGGCCTTATCCATTTGGTATGTTGATTCTGACTGATACAAGGGTTCGATAACCTCTTGTGAATTGCTCCTCGAAAGGAGACTCTCCTTGTAGCTCTTCTAAATGCAATTAAAACTAGAATGCAACTACAAAAGAGGAAAGTAACCTATCCTAATGAGAAAGAGAATAGTCCCTCCCTCCATCAAGAGTAAGATGAAAACTTATAATGAAAATGAGATAAGAGATTAGCTACCAAGCTACTAAAATAGTTTATATAAATTGATAGCAATTAATATAAATACATATTAATATTAACTTAGTAAATAGTTACAAAGAAAACACCAACATGTATACCCATTTTCAATCACGTGAACATGTAATAAAATGAATTAATGAACTTTAAAAATAGTTTTTTATAATTAAAACAATATTTAAAACTCATACATATCAATAACGAAATTAGTAAATAGTTACCAACATTCATTGATGTGCATATTCATGTTCGATTCTATTGATTAATATCAAATTCACTTCAATATGCCAATGAGATGGCATTTTCCCTCGGATCTCGTAATTCTTTTCCTTGTAGTGAATTTGATATTATTAGTACTGCCTCGGCGAGGGAATATAACATTCACTCTAGGTCAACGATCGTTGACCACCTATTACAAATGGCCTCATGTTTTCCTCATGTGGCCTCATGTTTTCCTTCACATAGCGATCTTTATACTATCCCTGCAATCTAGTTTAAAATGAATCATTGAGATATGGTGTAAGTGCTTCTATGCATTATTTTGAGTTGTGAACTTTTGACCATTTGGATACCTTTATGGATTTGTGTTAACTGCACCAAAAAAAAAAAAAGTTTAAACTAAAGCCAATACTAATTTTGATTTGACATGGTAAAACGTGACCAAGAAAAGTATCTTAAAATTTTCCATTATAATATAACTTTGCTTCATGATTGACATAAGATCCCATTAGTTATTAAATATAAAGCTTGTTTAAATATTCTTTCATATTTTGCTAAAGATTTTAGATGGAAAACCACAATAGGATGTTCCTAAAAATAATATAATGAATAGGCCAAAAATGAATGATGACTTTGGTTTATTAATGGAGTTTGTTAAAATATAAATGTATGGATCTGAGAAAAGGTAATTTAATTAATAAATGATTCATCTAATCAAATTTCTTTAATGGTATTAAAGAAACATGCTTTATATAAAATTTGTATGAATTTTTAATGAATATTATTATGTTAACTAATTTTCATATAGAGCCTACATGGATTATTGATTTATATATTCATTCAAATATATTAGGTCCCGACTTCATTACTTGAAAATATGGCTATAATCCTACGTTAATACTCTCAATCAAATTAAATATCAAACCAAAGTAACGCTTGACAAAAGTCCAACTATGCCGGTAGCAAAGAATTAATGTAAATTCATAAAGCACAATGACTCAAGAGAAAATAACCATAAAACCATCCTTTTAAATCAAAATCAAAATGTCATTATAAAAATTTATAAGGGGATCCCTTTTGTTTTCAAGAAAAAATTGGGGATTGTTGTTTACCACAATAATTGGCTATACACGGGGATGAAACAATTATCTCTAGTGTATAAATAGTGGGGTTAAATTTATCAAAAGTCAAAAGATCAAAAGAAATAGACATGACACAATTACTTCTGAATCCCACATACAATAGAACAAGTGATATAAGCTCTAAAATATAAGTACTTGACATCAACCTAGTCTAACATCCATGAATCCAAACATAGGTAAATGTTTTAAATTTATGTTTTCCTCATACTATAGAAGAGGTAGGGTTAAGGAGTAAGAAGTTTAATGATGAATACACAATTATTTAATGTAAAGTTATCCCTTTTTCCTGACATAACTTTGTTCCCAGCACGCTTGTTCAGTACCCCGATGAAGATGTCTTGGTACCATACAAGCATGGCCCTGCTGCCAACAAGCGTTCATAGCTTCGACGGGTTTGCTTGTACTTCACACACTAGATGTGCTTCCAACCCTCTTGTGTGCCACCCTTTTGATAAACTTAATTGTGAATTTCATTTGCGCAATTGGGTGAAGAGGGCGAGGTGGTACAAGAGATTTTTAGTCAAATAAAATAGATGTAATACTTTTAAGGTTTCACTTCCACTAGCCTTCTCCACACTACCAATGTAGAGGAAATTATTATGATGCGGTGGGATGGGTGGGATTCAAAGATTAATACCAAAATCAATTCTTTCCTTTTAAAAGATGAGTCATACTACTTGAAACAAATTTAAGAGTTCCTCCAAAAATTTTGGGTCAAGTAGGGGAAAGGAAACTTTATAAGGATGATCTTTTCGGATAAATGAAATCCCATTCAAGTAAGATATTATAGATATACCATAGCCTCCATTTGCTATTGCATAGAAAAATATTCCCCCATATCACAAAATCCAATAAAAAACAAACAAAGTCAAAAAAATTTAATCATTGCAAACGAAGAAAGAAAATGTGAATCCAAAGAAAAAGATAAAGAAAAAAAACAAATTTGAAAATAAACTTCAACAAGAAAACTTATGAAAGTATATCTCAACAAAAGAATGAATATGAGGGAAGCATGTTTTTCTGACTTAAGTTAAGATTTTAACAAGTTATGTCTTACAAAGTTGAAGGTAATTGGGCTTATTATTCAAACCAAAATAAAAAATCTAGGCAGCAACGATGATTAAAAAATGAAGTTAAATCAGAATGAATGAAAGAAAAATAGAGGTTCGGAGACTCCCTAATTTAGCTTATTTGCAATTTGATTAGCATCACCACTACTTGAGAACAAGGCGAGTGAATTCCAAATCTAAAAACTTGAAAACCTGCAAACAGAATTTAAATCAACAAAACAAACAAGACTGAAACTAAAGATGTAAAGAAAATAATAAAGGATCGGTGTACAAACTTACGTTGAAGAATTCCGTTACAATTTACCTTAGAGATGTTGATTTTCTTCAAATTAAATAAGTAACCTCTTCTTATGATCAGAATTAAAGCATGAAGAAGTTGTATATTTAATGAAGTTGAAGTACACCTAAGATCATCAGTTTATTAATCTAAACTTAAAGTAAAGTAATCCTAAGATAAACTAAACCTACTCATATTCTACTCTACTCTAATCTACAGGAACTAGGTAAAGTGATATTTCCAATGTAGCCAAACATATCGTTTTAAACCTGCAATCATATGTACATTACAAATTAGAAACAATGAATGAAACAAAAATAAGTTACATGAAGAAACAATTAAAATTTATAAATCTATATCAAACATGGGTGAGAAAAGAACACCAATATTTACAAGAAATGAAAAATAATGACATGGAAACATTTTAAAAAATGATTCATCCAACCAATCATAAATTGGGTCATAAAGAGAGGATTGGTAGGTGTTTGACGTTTGAGAAAAATTCTCATCGAAATTGTAATCACAATAAGATATAAGAGGATCATGATTTGAAAAATAAAAAGAGGATTGAATTGAGAATTTTATTTTTAAAGAAATGTCATCAATATTAAATCACAAAGACAATAATGAACATTAGACATTGATTTGTAATAAATTTCCTCATTTTTCCTTTCATGATGCAATTCAAACGTGATCATTCTCTTATGATGAAATATTTGTGTTATCAATAACATGAGAGAAGATCATATTTCTTTCCAAATTCCAAACCAAATCAATATTTCGAATAACAAAAGATGAAGTTGGCAGAGATGCATGTGATTCATAAGTGATGATTGTACAAGGATTATTTTCTTATTTATAACCTTGAGATGAACTAGATTCAATATCAAGATTTCCCTCATCCTTATTTGAGTTACTACTTTGCATCAAATTAAAATATGACCATAGCATATTATTAAATTGAAAATTGTTGAGATCAGAATGTAATCTATGATCAGAAAAAATATCAGGATACAAAAAGTAAAATGTTTCAGAATACAAAAAATTGAAAGCTTCTTTATCAATAGGATAATTTACATTAATTGATTCAAGAGAAACATCCTGATCTAATGATGAGTTTTGTAACAGAGTGAGGGAACCTGATTCATGATGAGAAGAAGATAATGAAAAATCAACAATGCAATCATTGCTTCATCGGTTTCAAAGTCTATAATCATTACACTTTTTTCCACCATATCAATTTCAACGAGAGTTTTGGAATTAATGTCTAATATTAAAATTTAATTGCCATCATTTTTTTCGTGTTCGTGAATTTGTGTATTAGAAATTCTAAACTTTGTTGAAGGACAACAATTTCAGTATTGACAATGGAATCAATAATATCAGACCCTGAATCGAAATTGACTGATGAACTAATACAATTGTCAACATGTGTAATTTTAAATTCATCATCATGTACTTTGGAAATAGAGTTAAGATGAAGAAACCATTCAATTGTGTCTTTTTCAGAAAGTCGATGTTTATTATAAAATCTACAACAAATCAACATGAATATGGAAAATAAATTTTCAACAGTTTCATCCTTGTATCTACGAAGATTCTCTAACTCTAAAACGAGTTTTATGTAATTATAATTCTCATGAGAATCAATAAATAATTATGTGAACTATTTCCATGAATGAATGGATTTAGTTGGCATAAATTTGAACCAGCTTCGGATTCTTCCTTCAAAAGTAGTGGTAAAAAATATGCATATCTTACGCTCATCAGATAAATTAATGAAATTACAAAAACAAGTAAATTTAGAAAGTTGTCGAGAAGCATAAATCTCACCTTCTCAATTGTCGTAAGAGATTTGTTGTCTCTCCAGAAATACTTCTAGAAGACCTAGGAAAAATGAAAGCATGTTCCAGAATAGTGATAGGAGCCATTTTAAAAATACTTAAAGTGAAATAAACACAACTCGGAAGGGTTTACTTGTCAGTTGGCCCTCCTTCTAGCACCAAAAATGTTTATGGCCAAAACTAACCATGTTCAACATTATAAGGCGATCACCCAGCCAGGGCCCCAATTAGGCCCTTATCTGTTTGGTATGGTGACTATGACCAATATAAGGGTTCAATACCCTCTTGTGAATTTCTCCTTGAAAGGAGGTCACTCTCCTTATAGCTCTTCTAAATGCAAACTAGTGAATTTCTCCTTGAAAGGAGGTCACTCTCCTTATAGCTCTTCTAAACGCAAACTAAATGCAATTAAAAATAGAACGCAACAACAAAAAAGGAAAGTAACCTATCACAGATGAAACTTATAATGAAAATGAGATAAAAGATTAGCTACCAAGCTACTAAAATAGTTTAGATAACTTGATAACAATTAATGTAAATACATCTTAATCTTAACTTAGTAAATAGTTACTAAGAAAATACCAACATGTATACCCATTTCCAGTCACATGAACATGTAATAAAATGAATTGTTGAACTTTAGAAATAGTTCTTAGAGTTAAAACAATATTTAATACTCCTGCATATCAATAACGAAATTAGTAAATAGTGACCAACATTCATTGATGTGCATATTCATGTTGGATTCTATTTATTCATATAAATCCAGTTCACAATGAAGTAAAAAAAAAATCCCCCTTTCCTTTGAAGCACATTCTCCTTTTATTCATGATTTTGTGCCTTCAAATCCTCTACCATGATCCATATCACTTGATCTCCTCCACTTTTAAAGACTACCATAAAAACCAAAAACTATTATTAAAACCAATATTATAAACTAATCTAATAATATCAGAAACTAAATCTAAAATCAAACAAAATCAGCAAAATCAAGTTAAATTATATTAACAAAACAAAACAAATAAAAAAATGAAAGATCTTCAAAACTCAAAAGATCAAGGCTTTTACAACAGTGCACATAGCCAACCTTCAAGAATTTCCAATCGCTGGACTAGTCCTAGTATCTAGAGTAGCACGATAGCATGTTGCCTTGTTTCTCCACTCCACTCCCCATTCTCTTTTTATAACCACTTTCAAGTTTTTTTTCCTTCATGATTTTGTGCCTTCAAATCATCTACCATGATCCATATCACTTGATCTCCTTTTCAAATCATCTACCATGATCCATATCACTTGATCTCCTTCACTTTTAAAGACTACAATCAAAACCAAGAACTTTTATTAAAACCAATATTATAAACTAATCTAATAATATTAGAATCTAAATCTAAAATCAAACGAAATAAAGTTAAATTATATTAACAAAATAAAACAAACTAAAAACTGAATCTATTAATAACAAAGTGAAAATAGATACAATCTAATCAATCTAATCAATTAACTAAAATAAAAGAGATGTTCCTAAAACTAAAGAGAGATTTAAAGTAAACTCCAACAAAACAAAAATAAATTAAAAAAATTAAAAACTTAAGTTAAGTAAACGATTGATTTTCTTCAAGTGGTAAAAGAGTTTCTCTCTACAACCTTTCGATGGCTTCGATCTGGCTCAAACAAATTCATGTTCTTTTTATTTACCATTGACCGGGTGACTTTATCTTGAGTGATTTAAAAACTTACCTACTCAATATGCCAATGAGATGGCATTCTCCCTCAGATCTGGCAATTATTTTCCTTGTAGTAAATTTGATATTATTTTGATGAGAGATCCTCGTGATAATTCTGTTATCAGATTACATAAAGTTCCGCCCAACAATTCGTTGAAATCTAGTTACCAAAAAATACTTCAATCGTGAATTCAGTCTATTCAGATTTTAAAATTCGGGTACACTGTAAACCTGTTCTACTGCGTCTTTTTTTGACTGCCGAACAAATCTTTAATAATTGGCAAAAGATTAGAAACTATATTCTCCCTATGCATTCTTTTGGGTTGTGAACTAATACTATCCCCGCAAATAGAGATTTTACTTCGACTGCGCCAAGGGATCTAATCTTTTTGCACGATTTGCTTTTTTGATCAATCTCATTGGGATCTAAAAATTCGTGGCAACTTGATGTAACGATCTTTGAATCCTGTGATTTGGTGCTATCTTTCTTCCGTAAGATCTGTCACAATTCATAAGGATAACATGGCACAACCATCCATACGTTCTTGCAACATTCCATGTTGCATGATCGTTTCGATACCTTTATGGATTTGTGTTACCTGCACAAAAAAATAAAGTTTAAACTAAATCCAAAACTAATTTTGATTTGACATGGTAAAACGTGACCAAGAAAAGTTTCTTAAAATTTTCTATTATAATACTGGAAGTAATGGAAGAAATATCGATCTGGCTTTTGTCATGAGCTTTGTACAAGGAGTTGTTCCCAATCTTGGTTGTGAGTGTGGGCCATTGGGATGGGAAAAGAGGGAAAGTGGGATTGCATAGAAAAGGGTCACTGGTGAATGGTATCACTATGATCAGTGTAAATAGGGAAAGTCAATGGGATAGATGCCCAATAGGAGTGTCGGGAAGGGGTAGGGTTTACGGGAAAAAACAAATTGTTGAAAAATGATAGGTATGACTACGATCAGGGAGAAGAGATGAATCCAATGGAATAGGTCTCGAATAATGGTGCAAGCAGGATCCAGACTCAGTTTTTTTTTTTTAACTCTTGCGGAGTTATACTCTGATCTAAATAATACTGCAGTAATGGAATGGCCAAATCCTTAACATGAAGAAATGTGTAGGAATTTCGCAACCAGAATGGAGGTACAATTGCATGGCAATAGATATTGTCTATTATGTTTCTTTTTCCATCCCAAGGGTTAGGGTATTCATGGTTTCTACACACAAGGGTTTACCATGTGCTATAGCTTTTTGATATACGTGCGAGGCCCAACAGTAGTACTCGGCCCAATATATTAGGACACCAACTAGGAGGCTAGACCATGCTCTTAGCCATACTACCCGACTACCCAGGTACTAGAGAGTATCTTCTCAAGTGTTGTTCTTAGTGACACTATAACACTCAGGTGGCCAATTGGTTTATCTACGGAGGGCTTCAGGATATCTAGGTCGATCTATATATAGGTGTTGTCTGATGCGCTACCACTAGAAGGGGTACCAACAGGGGTTACAAGGGTGGGCAACAATGTGCACTTAAGTACCACTTGTAGTTCTTGCATGTATGCTTCCCTGACCGAGGATTTATATGTTGAACGATAGATATTTGTAGCCTCAAGACGTCAGAGTACATCTCTACCTGGAAACAAATTTATGCCAAAGAAAGTGCTCTTATGCCACTTGTAAGGTACCATATCTATTATAATAGCCGAAAATAGAAATATTGCAGAGAATAACATCGAAACAACACTATAGATGAAACCACAACACCATAATAATACCTTTATTGATAGCAAACAATGTTTACTTGCCTCTTTGAGGGGGAAACCTCCAACAGAGCAGTGTTCTATTACAATAATTCTCAAGACAAAAACTTATCATGCCCTCGACTCCTATTTATACTAAATCTATCTACTAAAAGAACAATCTAGACAAAGATCTTCTAGAAGCGGAAGCTTTTATTATGTCTTCTTACATTTGACTTATTATTCCTTATTACTAGGCCTTATTAATATTGGCCTTTATTACATGGAAAATATATTATTCTACCTACCTGAGGGGTTACAGAGGTTAGGTCCCTAACAGTTTTGGGGGGTGATGCGTCTCTTGACCATGTTGTCTCACATCTTATTCAACCAGTGGTTGAGCAAGTGGTCGCGTCGATGCAATCTTTGGTCGATCCCACTCTTCTCTTAGAGAGTGACAAGTCTAAGGAAGTGACATCGTTGATGCAATATTCGACCAATCACACTCTTCTCTTGGGGAGTGATGTGTCTTCTGACTATGTCCTTAGCATTTCTAGTTCATTACCTTCTGAGCAAGGGGGAATTCTACTCTCTTCGAGTATGCTCCCTCCAAGTCCCAGGATGGTTTCCTTTGATTGGAATGATCTTGTAGAGCCTCTCCTTCCTTCTTCTGCACCCTTCTAGATAATGGTTGGAGTTGATAAATTATGAATTTGTTGAACTATTGTAGATGAAGGATCCTCTGTAAGTATTTTATCATCCTCGTCTTGGCAAGCTTTGGGTTCTCCCAAGCTTGTGTTAGCTACTAGTGAGCTGTTGGATTTCGACAGAAGACCTAGCAAATGTCTGGGGATTCTTCCTCAATTTCCTATCACGTTAGGTGGGAAGACTGTCCTAGTCGATTTGATAGTGGTGTCAGGCCCTTTAGAATTTAATTTTCTTCTTGGGCGTGATTATGTGTATGCAATGAATGTTGTAGTGTCTACGCTCTTTCATGTGATGCATTTCCCTCACAACGGAAGCATTGTCACTATTGATCAACTTTCATCTGATAATCACCATCATGTTTCAGCTTTACCTTAGGTTTCCCCTTTGTGTGTTCCTAGTTTCCGAGTAGACTCTTCCCCGCCACGGGTGAATTATGTGGCGTCCTATCCTCAGTGTTTAATTACTCCTTAGAAGGATCCTTTACATTCATGTTCTCCTTCTCGAGACAAGGTCTCGACAATTGATCAAGTGTTTTATCTTATGAGGGTATGGGATCCCTTGCTTCCCCCTATTGACCCAAGTAATCTCATGTCTCCTCTTGAGTCTGATATTGTTGTTTGTAAGACCTCAAGCCATGGTATTTGTGAGTTGTCGGGCCCCGGTTTCATGGATTATGTATTGCCTTCAGATGAGTCCATCCTTGAAGCTATGATTATGGATATTCAACCTCTTCCTAAACTAGGAGCTTTACTAGTTGGTTACCAACAAAACCCTTGGCGTGAGCCTAGCAATGGGATCTACTTGGAGAACTACTATGCATAAGTCGCAAGGTTGTGCGGTCCTCTGTACATATTGTATTCTTAGGGTTTCTTGTTTTCAAGTTCTATATCCCTTAATACTTGTATTTATCATAGGTTTCTATATTGGACTTATTAACTACTGGGTAAGTTTTTTTGGTATTGTTAGTGCTCAAAATGTGCCACTAAACTTTTAGCGCCTTTATCAAATTCGTGCTAGATTCACCAAAATTCCATGGTCTTTTGCCTATTTTATTAGTCTCCAAAATCCCCATTGAGTCTTGACGAGTTTCCATTCATTGCTTCTATCCAAAATCCAGTAATCCCTGGCCTATGATCTGGATTCAAACTGACAAAGATATTATTAAAATTTCTTATTTTTCATAATCCTCAGATCCCAGAGATCCAATGTACAGTTCATATTAACAACTCTCATGCATTCAGAGTTTCAAATTCGCGCAAGGCTTAACGACTTGACAGAAGCCCCGAAGTGCTGAAGCGTCGAAGTGTCGAAGGCACGTGGCATTCATCTGCCGAGGACACTTGGAACTTATTCACCGAGGACACATGGCATTCATTTTAGGCCACCACTTCACTCCAGGCCCGTACTACTTTGAGAGTTATACAAATTCTGCATGTAGAAACTCCTGAACCCCGAAGTGTCGAAGACACTTAGCACTCATCAGTTCAGACACATGGCACTCATCTGTCAAAGATACGTAGAATCCATCTGGCGCTGACACATGGCATTCTTTTCAAGCACCTTGGGGCACGTCATCTGCTCAATTTCATCTGACACATGTCACTATCCTTTTGAGACACGTCATTTCGGGTCCATACTGTTTCAGAATATTTTCATGCTTCACAATCCAAAACTTCTGAATGTCGAGGTGTCGAAGTGTTGAAGAATGCAACACTCATCCGTCAGGACTTGTGGCACTCATCCGTGGAGACAAGTGGCTTCCATCTGGCCCCGACATGTGGCACTTGTTCCAAGTCATTTGGTTGCGCCATTCGCCCATTTCCACATGACACGTGTCACCCTTCTTTCCATGACACATCCAAGGATAGTTTTAGGGGTTAAATTTCGCTCATGGGCTAATTTTCCATGGTTTTTCCCAAAAAATGATTCACTATTATAAAAATGATTTGTCCAAATTCTATAGGATAAAATTATTTTACCTTAAAGATTGCCAAAATTTTGTACAAACTATACAAAATCTATAGAAATTTGAATATTTTTACAAGAATATCGCCAAACATTTTATAGTTGGCCTATGAAGGATTAGCAAGATTCGCCAAGGCTTCTACATTTAAAAATAAATTTCCATCCTTAAAATCATCCTTGGACACATCATCACAATGGCATTAGCCACCACGTCGGATTCGGGAGATCGTCCTCTGGGAGGTATTCCTGCTCAGCATTCAAAGCTCCCGAACGCCAAAATTGGTGCCATCTATAAACATGGTTAAAAGGATTCTAGAGTTAGTGGACGGATAAACTTTAGAAGGGGCGCTAAAATAGCAGGGTTACCTAGATCGCAGATTGAAACACAATCAACGACCACACTTCATTAAATGGTGTGTTCAATTACTCCTGAGAAGGATCCTTTACAATCATGTTCTCCTTCTCGAGACAAGGTCTCAGCAATTGATCAGGTGTTTTATCCGATGGGGGCATGGGAGCCCTTGCTTACCCCTATTAGCCCAAGTAATCTCGTGTTTCCTCTTTAGTCTGATGTTGTTGTTTGTAAGACCTTGAGCCCTGGTATTTGTGAGTTGTCGGGCCCCAATTTCATGGATTATGTGTTGCCTTCAGATGAGGCCATCCTTGAAGCTATGATTATGGATCTTCAACCTCCTCCTAAACTAGGAGCTTTATTAGTTGGTTACCAATGAAACCCTTGGTGTGAGCCTAGAAATGGGTTGTACCTAGAGCCCTACTATGCATAAGTCGCAAGATTGTGTGGTCCTCTGTACATATTGTATTTTTAGGGTTTCTTGTTTTCAAGTTTTGTATGCCTTAATACTTTTATTTATCAGAGGTTTCTATATTGGACTTATTAACTTTTGGGTAAGTTTTTTTTATATTATATACAGGACTTTGGAGACATTTTCTTTGGTACCTTTTCTTCCATGATGATCGGTTCTGATAGGTAATGATATTGAAACTGGTATATAGGTTATATTTTCCCCTCCATGCATTTTTTCATTATTTGTTTCCTGTTTCATTTCTCCTTAGGATCGACTCCACTAAGTTGCGACACAAAACCTTCTATGTTGTTTAGAAGTGTTGTGATTCACCTGGTAGAGCCTACCTTCCATGGGAGTCCTAGCTTAGATTCCCTTTGTGTTTTGGCACTCATTCTGCAAGTTTTTCATTAGGATTGGGAGTCCCATTTAGTCCCGCCATGACATTGCATATGAAATTCATTCTTCTTACTCAATCTTCTTCTGGCTATTACCTACAAGACTCCCCTCATTATGGAGTCTCAGTTAAGCTCTTTTCAGACTCCTTAAAATTGAAAAGATTGTCGAGTGACTTTTTTTCTTTCACACTCGTTAAATGGATCTGAAAGAACGTTTGTTCGGAACGAGATTACCCATTTTTTAAACCAAATAGAGTAGTTATGAAAAATGTATACTCTAGTCTACTCATTAGAAGAGTTCTCCTTGTATTTTTTTTACACTTTTTGGGCTCAGGAGACAAAATTTACAAAAAAGGACACTGGAGTTTCAGTTAAGCTCTTTTTAGACTCCTTAAAAATGAAAATATGGTCGAGTGACCTTGTTTCTTTCACACTTGTAAAACAAATTTGAAAGGACTTCTTTTCAGTATAAGTTTAACCCTTTTCCGGATAAAACGGACTATTTACGAAAATGAATACTCTAGTCAAAAATTTACTAGAAGAGTTCTCCTTGGTATTATTTTACTCTTTTTCGGGCCTTGGAGACTAAAATTACGAAAAATACCACCATGGGAGGTTTACTTCCTAAATTTGAGTTGTAACTGCATTTCATATTGACCTCTCGAGATTTTAGGCCTAATGTCGACTTCAACATGCCATTGTTGAACCACTTGCTTATCCATTCCTACCAATTGCTAACCTTGCAATTTATGTCTTTGCGACTCGACACCTTTATCCCTGGAGGAGACATTTCCTCAAGTGTCCTTATCCTACACATGTTTTCCTTGCATTGATCATAGGTATGTTTATTGTGATTTGGAACTAGTTTACTTGCCTGCGACACTCGTTTCCTCCACTGTACTATAGCGTTCTTTTATTCCTTTTCATGATTTAATAATATGAAAAAGACCAAAAAAACCAAAAAGAAGGGGGGAAAGCGTCTATCTCTTATGTTGGAATCAGTCTTGTCACCCTTGAACAAATAAAAATTTTGACTCATTATCTCATCATTTTTTGTCTAGTATTGCTTTAGGAGACTTTTTTTCATTATTGAGTTGTATCTCCTCCAGTTGGTTATTCTTCCAACATATGGAGCATTTGTTGATGCCTCATGTATCACAAATGTATCCCAGTTTATAGTCTATTGCCTAAGTCACATAATATATCGTGCTTTTGTTCAAGGGGATTTTCAGCCTGAGTCGACCATTCTGCAGTAACTCTCTGTTCTCTCAAGTCAGCCTTCTCATGTCAGTCAAGCCAATCTCATCATCACAAGTATCTATCTCTTCGTTTGATTTCTTCCAAATCTTTGGCCTTCCTCCACCCCTCGTGTTGGATGATGAAGGATGCCTTAATTCCTTCCTTCCAATGGATCTCTCCCCATCGAAATCATCAAATATTTCTTTGGGATAGGGATCTAGAGTCATATTTGGTACTTTGGGGCTTGCAATCATCAGTGGAAGGCTCCCTCACTATTGACATTGGGAATACATCAATGTCCCGTGATTGATAGATTCTACCAGGTGTTCAACATCAACTCATTTATTCACACTTGTTAGATTGTACCATGGTACTTTAACATCCATTATCATCATCAGTGGGTTGTATCGCATTTGTTAACGGTATACATCAATGAACGGTAATCAAATGATGTCTCATTATGTTCAAATTTGACTCATCTATTCACATAGTGTAGACATGTACCACGACGAATCGTTGTGAAGACATCATGTGAAGTATGAGCACCACGTATTTTGGGCTCTTTTCTGAATCATATGGTGCCACCTCATAGATATTGGTACTTGCAGAGGATCACCTTGTTATTTCCCTTAGTTCCAAATATCATTTGATCTTGATCTAGAGACATAGCACCACTCTATGTCTATTTGTGGCTATGGCCTACTTTGACATGGATCCACTGTGTATTTGTTGTGTCCATGATTTCTACTTCATTTATATCACATAGATCCAATGTGTATTGTTTGTGGCCATGGAATATAGCTATATTTCACATATTCCATGGATTCGTAGTGTACTTGATTTGACAACCATGCTTATATCACTCATGAGCATGGGTATTCCTGACTTGGGAAGAGAACACTCTTACTTGATCTCTGTTGATGGTTGTTGTTCTTGGATCAGTTGTTTGAGAACCTTCACGGGTTTACTTCAATGCATCCTTGCCTCTCAGAGTTTACAATGCATTTCGGCCATCATTTTTCCCTTTTGACCTCACACATTAGGGGGCATCTTTTATAGAAAAATTTCCACACCTATGCATTTGTGACTTGGCCTTACCCTTTTCCTAGCTTGCTAAGTAAAATCCCAAGCTTTCCTCATCAAGTCATCTAAAAAACTTGGCATTTGTTGGTATCTGCAGGTTTCCCTTATGCAACACATGGACATACATGCCTTTAAAGCTTGCATCCTGTAGATTCCCTAAAAAACCATGGAAAATAAAATAATTCTGATTTTTCGCGAGGGTTTTTCGATTGGGCTCATTTCCCAAAATCCCCGTTCCCGTAAAAAACATATTCCAACTTCCCTAACCCCTTGGGGAAGATATAAAATCACTATTGAGGGCTAGAATGAGGAAGGTATTTTGGTACAAGTTTATGTTATTAAAATCTAGCAAGTTTCCTTATTCCTTTTATCCTCCGAGTCTCATCCCCCAACCTAGAAACTCCTTTTCCAGTGTTTCTTCCTTCTTATATAGCCATAAGGTGTCTACTTATCCTTGTTGGGCTATCCAAGGAAGAGTTTTGTGGCTTAGTAGATTATTGAAGGATTTGTGGAGGAACCAAGGCAGTTGGCTCTAGAGCAATGCCACAAACGAGTCAAGTTGTAACTAACTTTGATATATGGTATTAATAAAAGAGTTCTCTTTCCCTCCAATTTTGAATTCATTGCAATATTGTATGTTATAATTTTTCATACTTGCTTTATATACAACACATGACACATATGATACTTGATTATGTAACTACCTCGTTGCAACATTTGTCTTGATTTTTTTTTGCAGGCTTGTTCCAGCAGAGGTCAGGACTGCTTCAAAAATCAAGAGCAGGGATCGACATCGAACGAACAGTTTAAGGTGCACACTTTCTCCTTCTCTCTTTCCCTATTCTCTCCTAGCGAAAAGTAGTTATTTTTCAGTTTGCACATTTGATTGTGAGGGAATATTTCACTCTTCTCAATCTGGTCTAGATCTTCTTTGACTTGACCCAAAGTCACGGGGGGAATATCCCATCAACACAAGTGTCACTTGAAGGATATCCATAACATTTCATCTGTCTGTAAGCAATATCAAGATCTATGTATTTTTCATATGTAGGTGGATTTGGAAACAATTCTTTGATTAACCAGAGTAAATTAAAATCATCCATAAGTAAATCTACAATGACTCAACCTCTTAGTTTATCAGACATCCCTTGAAAATTTGAATAATTTTCTCTGGCTATGAACAATTTTTTTCTGTATTCTTCAAATGGAAATAATTTCCCTTTGTCAGTCCAAGCTGAAGGTAGTCCCATGTTTATTAATTTCTCAAATATTTTGGTGAATAAATCAACATGCCTCTTCATATGATGCATTTATCTTTAGTTTTCTAGATTCAATGGCCATCTCAACATTTCATAAATTTATTAAGGGGTTATCTCGATAAGAACAAACCTAGAAGTGGAAATTGTTGTTCGTTTTGAGGGAATATAATTTTCAGCACACCAGATCGCAAATTCTGGGAATTGATAGACATGGGGTATCATAAATTTAGTGAGGTCAGATCCCCATGCGTAGTAATGGTCAACCATATAAGAAAATTCTTATTTTACTTGATGGTATGGCTCAACAGAGTCGAAAGACAGGACAGAGTCAAAGATATCTTTATCTTTGTCAACTAGTTCTTCTTCTACGACATTCATATTTTTACTGGTCTTTGAGATTTGAGAACACTGCATCTTAAACAATTATTAGAGAATAAAGAGGACTCAAATTTACCCGTGGAGTACGTGGATTGGATTTGGTATCAGACTAGGATGACAATGGTAATATTTGCAGGAATAGCGAACCCGATGCTCAAATCCTTTGAAAATTGAAATGAAATGATAATTTAATCGTTGCCCCCCTTTTTTATTGAAAAGAGATACATGTCGTTGTTTGATTGGTGAAAGATTAATTTTAAAATGAATAAAATGATTATTTACCTTTTCACTAGTTGATGTCATGATTGGATACATGTATACCTTGTGTTAATTTTTTGGGGGGTGGACATGGTTAAGTTAACCACATACCTCAGGGGCCAAAATTGATGGATGAATGTTATGTTGCAAAGCTTAACCTTCGGGTAAATTTTTCTCCCCTCCCCTTTGATTAAACAACATGCATAAGGGGGGTGGGGCCGAAATCTGTTGTGAGTCATCGATATTTATGTGGATAGGCGTGATTATATCTACGAACATAGAATCTCATTTTATTAAAATTATATACAATAAAAGTTTATATAATAAAATTAAAACAATTTACAAAGGTTTTGGTTTAAACCTTCGATTTATTTAATAAATATAAACTAATCTAATAAAGTTTAAAAATTCCCTAAAGAAATTTCATTACTTAAAAAAATAAAACTAAAAATCGAAATTTATTCAAACTAAAATATTAATAAACCATGATCCTAGGTCCTAAAGAAATATGTTATTTTATGAAAATTTAGTTTTATGTTACAACACACACTCTAATGCCAAAGCATTGAAGAATATTCCACTTCAATATTGATTCCCTTGCCAAAATATCACGAGCATAAATGGTTATGGAAAATTCTTTCAGAGTGCAACAATTGCATCTTTTATTCACACTCTGAAATGAGAGCATCAAAGAATATTCATGTTCTTACCTCAATTTCGGTGATAAAATTCAAAGTTTGAAAAACGTTAGGGGCGTGTATTCAAATCTTATCGATCGACGTTCAAAATATTGGGGAAGTTTCAAAGCTTCAATGAGAAGTGTATCGGAGAATATTTCCTTCCTCGAAAAAAGTGTGATCTTGTGAAAAAGAAAAAGAAATGCATGGATGAAGATTTGTTTTGCACAACGTGGACCAGGTGATGTTGGACGAATTATAAGTTTGTCATAATGTAATCATAATGTTTCAACATCCACATATTTATCTCTTGATCAATGATGGATCGGCATCTTGATTAAGAACAGGGTAAGTTGTAAACCTGAGTCGTCAGACTGTGCTCATCAGAGTTGGAAGTTGATCATGAGAAATATTACAATGAAATGGAAAATAGTAAGAATTGGCGTTGATATTAATCCAAATAAGACTCATAAGGTTGAGAAATGATTGATAAGTGTAGAAAGGAGAGTGATAACTCCACTTCAAAATGCAAATGGCAGTAAAAGGAGAAGATTTTCAAACTGTATGAACAAAAGGAACATTTTCCCTATGCTAATACCTTTCCAAGTAGTAATATAATACCTTATAAAACAAAATTAGTATAGGGGGTGTTAGGTCCTGGGAATGACACCCATTTTTTCCATCATTTTTCTATTTATCTCTTACCTTTCCCTTTTTATTCACACATTTCTCATAGCTATAAGTTCCACTACTTCATAATGTTGTTACCACCAGGATATCACAACACAATGCGGACTAGATCATCAACCCATGGGCCCTTGTGACAAGGATCGGTTCACCTTGATGATGTGTCTTATCTTAAGTCATGATTATTGCATTTTACAAATACGGGTCGTCAGCCCAAATAAATAGGATAGTTCAGCGAGCTATATCCATAAAGATTCATTATGCAAGTTGTAATTAGTTACAAGAAATATTTCGTATCTCTTTGTATTTTCCTAATTAATATGACATATAACAACCCGAGAATCAAAAGATTCTAAAGCTTGTTCATAATTGCAATTTTTCGAAGATTAGAGAAAGAGATAAGTTTAAAAGAGTGGAGCATATTTTCTCCCAAGTTACTCTGATTTTGGGGAAACAAAGAATAATCAGTTGACTAATGAGTAACAACAATTGTATCTGCACCTTTTGATTTTGAATAATAGAGATCTAGCAAGTTTTTGGTATCAATTTATGAGTGATTAAGTTGCAGTTTCTGTAATTTTCTCACCCCTGTTGAGAAAGGGCCCTCTTTTTTAGCAGGGTTGTTGTTCATGTACCATTAATAGATTAGTGTGAGACAGATGATGTTGTTATTTTTTTTTCTTAGTTTAATTTCTGGTGTAGATGATTGATGTAATTAAATTTTTCTAAGAATAATTATTACAATCCGATTTATTAATGGTGTGTTCTCAATTTCAATTCAGTGAGTGTGTATTTCCATCTGATTGCAGCAAGTGTTTCACTACAATTCCGCATGAGTGTGTTTCTGATTAATTGTAGCAAGATTTGATTCCATCAATACGGGTGTGTTCTTTCTCTCTTAGTTACAGAAGAAGATTTGTTTTATTCCAGCAGGAATGTGTCTTTAGTTTAATTACAAAGAGGATTGTTCAATAAAAGACTTACCCCGAGTTGACAATTGAATGCATTGGATGATTTAATTAGGCAATTAAACAGACTAACAGGAGGAACCCGCTTAAAATATGTCTTGAATGAGATATTTTAAATGGTTTTTTGTGGGGGAGTCACAATAGGTTCCATGGGACTAATCTGTCATCAAGAAATTCATAAAGGAAAACGTTGGTTAAAATTCAGAGTTAATAATCCTTGCTTCGTCCTGGTGGTATCATATCCCAGCTAGAGGGTGGCGTCCGCTGTGATTTTCCTTTATATAAATTAATATTGTTTTGGCAAGGGAAAAAAAAAATCTTTCAAGAAGAATAAATATTACACTCATAAGGTGTTAAGGCACATCCAGAATCCTCTAAGAGACAGTTTTAAAAAGTTCATTGTAGTGCATACAATCCATACATGAAAAATTATGTATTGAAACAATTGTTCACATAAGTCCCTATATTTCCTTGCATTAGCTACAAGGCATCAAGAAAAATCTTAGAAGTCCTCTAGAGTAGCTCTCCTGATTTCTTAAAGGTGTCCTTCATAGCCTTTGGTAATAATGAATTGTTTTTTTGATTAATTCCAAACCTTCCTTAGATAGTTTGTCAGCAATTTTGTTCGGTTATCTGAAAGTATACATGAAACTAATCTGTTGAAAAAGAATGGAAATATCCTTGATTTTTTCAATAATAGGTAAGAGTTCTATATTTTGAACCTGTGCTTCTTCTTTCATCCATTTAATCACTAGTAAAGAGTCGTCGAAAACCTGCAAAGTGTTCAAACCTCTATTCAGAACAAATTTTAATACGTAAAATAAATCCAAAAGTTCTTCGAGTTATTAGAACCACTTCCCAGATTATATTTGACATAAAAGTAATGAGTACCAGAGAGCTGAAGGCACAAACATTTTCCAACATATCTATTATCTCCTTGGCATGTGCCAATAAAGAAACCCCAAGGGAGAGACGTTTTGATTTGTAGTTCATTTAATCTTCTTAAAACCGACTGCTTAGGTATCATTTTGAAATATGGGAGTACACCGATTAACTGATTTGTTATTTTTAAGGTTGGAGTTGATATATCTTCAAAAAGGGTAGCATTATTGCGATCCAAATTCCCCACAACACCAGGAATGACACTGCACGAAAAATATCCAATTCTTTTCAGGTGTACCAACTAAGAAAACAATCCTCCAAATTCATTCCATACCACAATGAAACCAGATTGAGAGCCTCTTCGATCTCCCTCCATACTTGAGTGGAAAATGAATAATTCAGGAAAGGGTGAGAGTTTGATTCCTCCCATGATTTTCATAAAGAACACCAACCGGGCTCCACTTTTCCTCTCTTTTGTATTTTTTCCCACGTCAATACCTTATCTGCCAATGCAAGCCACATGAGGATTTTGGCTTTGGTTGGAGCCTTCACCACCCAAAGTTTCTTCCACCACCACCAGGAAGTCCTTTCCCCGCTAGAAATAAGTTTTTGATATCCCAACTTGATAGAATATGAGCCTCTAGACTTATTGTAAGTCCAAATTAATTCATCAAGACTTTCTCTGAACCTGATATGACCTCTACAAGGTTCATTAATAAACATATCCCAGAGTCATTTGTGTTCACTAGTCAGCCTTAATTATGTCGCGCTCATCCAACCTTGCCTCCAAATAATAGTCTCCATTGACTTGCTAAGAGAGATGAGGGTAGTCTTTCCCCTATCTCTAAGGAGAGAAATCAAATCTTTAGGAAGACAAATATCTCTTATGCACAACACCTTGGGTACCCTATCCTACTTGTCAAGCAAGATAAGGACCTATCACCAAGAATTGTTGATTATGGAGCCTGATTATCTTCCTGATTCAGATGTCTTTGTTTTTATCCGTGTTTATACCCCATGAAGACTTTACACCCCAAAAGAATGTACACTCCTCCACACAGGGCAGTGCAGAGGGGGGTAGAATTGCCTTGTAAATGTATATTGTAATTTCATAGTAAATCTGGGTCGTTCATTATAAGGTCACAGATCTGACGGTAGAAGTTAAGTTACATTTTTTTTCCCTAAAAGGCAACCCTCTTTTATGAGATAAATGTATTGTGGCTATGTATCATTGTGAATATTGTATTCTGAGGGAGGAAAATGTGAGAGAAAGAAGAGGAAGTTACAATGGGTGTGTTGTAGGTTGTATCCCTTCATTTGTTGCATAATAATAAAGGAAGGACCTGGTAATTTCTCTGGTGGACGTAGCCCACACTAGGTGAACCACATATATTTGTGTCTCTATTGTATTGTGTATCTTCTGTGTTTTATTTTGGCATTTATTTTATTTATTTCTCTGTGATCCTGCTTTTCTATTAATTGGTATCAGAGCGAAATGTAACTCGCAGGAAAAGAGGGTTCCTGGATCGAGTGGGGGAAATGGAGGAAGATGGAAAGTTTAGGGTCGAGAAATTTAACGGCCAAAACTACCAGTTATGGAAGATGCATATGGAAGATTATTTATATCAAAAGGATTTATTCCTACCATTGGGTGGAATAGCAAAGAAGCCGACGGTCATGAAGGATGAAAAATGGAAGGTTCTTGATAGAAGGTCACTAGGAACAATACGGTTGAGCCTGGAAGTGTCAGTGAATTTCAATATTTCGAAAGAAAAGACAACAAAGGAGTTGATGGATGCATTGGCCAAACTGTATGAAAAACCCTTGGCGTCCAATAAGGTATTTCTAATGAAGAGATTATTTAATATGAAGATGCAAGAAGGTGGGTCTATTACAGATCATTCAAATGAATTTAATACAGTTAATAATCAACTAAGTTATGTAAAAGTGCACTTTGATGATGAGGTCAGGGCTCTTTTAATCTTTTGTTCATTGCCAGAAAGTTGGAACAGCTTGGTCATGGTTGTAAGTAACTCTGTCTCTGGTTCAAGCACTTTAAAATTTGATGATGTTGTTGGTGTTATCCTTAGTGAGGAAATATGATGGAAAAGAACAGGTGAGACATCAAGTAATGCATTAAACATGGAGAACAGGGGAAGACAAAAGGATAGAGGAAAGGGATTAGGGAACCGTGGGAATTCTGGGAAGGGAAGATCCAAATCCAAATTTGAAAATATAGAGTGTTGGAATTGTGGGAAGAAATGACATCTAAAGAAAGACTGCAGAGCTCCAAAGAAACAAAGAGATGGACAGTAGGAGAAAAATCAGGAAGAAAATGTAACAGGTGATGTGTTACAAGATGCTTTGATTCTTTTTGTAGATAATATTTATGAGTCTTAGGTAGTATATTCAAGGGCTTCATTTCATGCCACGCCCCATAGGAAACATTTTCTAGATTATGTTCATGGTGATTTTGGACAGGTTCATTTGGGTGATGATGCACCATGCAAAATTGTTGGAATGAGAAAGGTAAAAATAAAGCAAAGTAATGGAAACCAATGG
>JASDQU010102904.1:265066-278238 GCA_032191745.1 Picea mariana | reverse complement strand
TCATATGGGCGCGCGGCCATGTGGCCAAGCGCGCCACCTGTGCTCTAGCCCCGTGTCACTTTGGCCCTGGTCACTCGGCGTTTTGCATGGAACCTGTGGCTTAATAAAACAACCCCCGCGCTCTGTTGGGTGGATTAAACCCCGAGTCGTATGGCGAGTATATAGGACCATGGTCCAACAAACAAACTCCCCGCACCTATTATTTGTGGTAGCCCCGAGTCACATGGCGTATCATAGGCCCACGGGCCATGCATTGACACCTGCCCGCGCCAAAAGGGATAAGGCCCCGATCATACGGCATGTGACCGAACCACGGGCCAATTGTTAACAAACTCGCCGACATTCGCTGCACTCCCGGGCATAACGTATAACAATACCACCAATAATGGGGTGCCACGTGGCAGCCTAGGATTGGGCCACGTGGCACCCTTACCAACCAACCATATGATGACACGTGTCAACCGACGATTGGTCCACGTCAAACTGTTGTGTCAGCCTGCCATACTGCCACGTCATCCCACGTGTCTGCCCCGTCAGCGTGCTGCATCATCTGCCACATCATCATGCTGACGTAATCCTGCCACGTGTCACCCTGTGAGTGGTGACACGTGTCACTTCATAACTGGTCCGATCGTACGCCAAATATGCCAAATCCGTATGACACATGTCCCGTCCTGGTGATGCCATGTGTCCTCCATACGGTCTGCCACGTGTCTCTCTCAGAAGCCGCCATGTCAGCTGTACGGCCCTGCCACGTCAGCTGTACGACCCCTGCCACGTGGACTGTACGGACTGTACAGTCATCCCTTTTTTTTGCATGTTTGACTTTTCGGACAGAACGCGATATCTTCTCCATACGGACTCCGTTTGACGAAGTAAATATACCACCGGAATCAGGAAGACGAGACGGACGCAATGGAACAGGTTTCGTCACATTTCGAGCACTTTCATTTTTGATCATTTTTCAAGCTTTATCAGGCTTCTGGATCCGTTTTCGGATTAGTACATGAAAATTAGGGCTTTTGATGGTGAAGCTTTTCAGCCCTAAAACCACCTAAAAAAGTGCGCCCTCCCCCAAGGATCATTTTGGCACCTTCAGCACACCTTTTCAGTGGCTAGATCTCCCAAAAAGTGAAACCCTAGTTTTCAAAAAGTACCAGAAAACTAGAGTACCAGAAGTACCAGAAAACCAAAAGCACTAGTCTAGAAATTCGTAGATCAAGTTTGAGGGGGTAAAAGTTGGATTTTCGAAATTCTGACTACACCAACTTACTCGCCTAAGCTCAGCGCATCTATCCCCTGGATAATAATTTCAAAATTTGAAGTTTGAAAAATTAGGGTTTCCTCATAAAACCCTAAGTTGAAGTTGCAGTTGCAGTCTCAAAACTAGTTGCAGTTGCAGCCGTACTACCAGTTGCAGTCACCCTTGAAGTTTTTAAAGTGTTGGTAATGATTACCGCTGCTACCAGATGGTGCCACCACCTGCAAATGCTATCAGAGGTATGTACTCACATATGTTTAAATGGTTAAACTTTAAAGAGTACTTGCAGGAGAAGGGATATCTTGCCATAGATCCAAAAGGATCTCAAGATCCAACACATTCAGAGGAATGATGCAACCCAAGTGTGATTATTTTGATATGCATCCATTTGTTATATTGATCAATGTTGCATCATTCTAACCTTTTCTGAGTCAAGGTATTAGATGGATTAAAAGTTGAGATCATAGATCTTATCCTCTAACCCAACCTTCTATCAAGATAGCCTATTGTCTTAGTACATAAGATAGGTTGAAGAAATCACTCGTCATCTTCAGTGAAGGAGACTCGAAAGAAAAGAAAGCACTCATTCCTTAGGACAAGGCTCCAGGTTTGATTAATCAAGTTAATAAGATTCAAAGGTACACATGACAAGTTGATGACTATAGTTGAGATAACAGTCTTTGTAAAGTATCATACTTGATAGCATGCGAGCATGTAGAGATAAATGCTTAACTTAATCATTTGTCTGATGCAACTAACACCTCCTCTAGGAAGAATCTAGTGTGTTAGTTCCAGGTTGCCATGGAGGAATGTTTGATCACAACACTATGAGAGTGTTGACCTCATTTTGTATTGTATTCCTTACCTTTAATCTTTGCTTTAAATAAATTACAAGTGATAGCTCTAAAGGAGCTAATGTGATGATTGTTCGTGTTGTTGCTTTATATTATCAAAAGGATATTATTCTTGCTTGTTGTTTTGTTGACCTTTCTCCAGGTCATAGGTAATAACCTTGAGAAAGCTATAGTGAAGGTTTCAAAAGGAAACGTGCTAAAGGAGAGACCATAAATGAAGCAATCATCATTGGAAGCGAAGAAAATGGCTTGTATAAACTAAAGGGTCACTCAGAGGCTACCATGACCACGCCATTGAAAACTCATGTGAACTTTGGCATAGAAGATTAGCTCACATCAACTACAAGGTGCTACCATGCATATGCAAAGCGGTCACGGGCTTACCAGAACTCAAAGGTCGACCATGAAGGCATATGCAATGGATGCGCACAAGGGAAGAACATCAAGAACCCTTTTCCGAAGAGAGACAACAAAGAAGAAGGAGTCCTAGAACTCATTCATTCATATGTGTGTGGCCCAATGCCATCGACCTCCATTAGTGGGTATGAATACTATGTATCATTCATTGATGATTATTCTCGTAAGACCTGGGTGTATCTCTTGAAATCTAAGGATGAAGTGTTCAACAAGTTCAAGGAATTCAAAGCCTTGATAGAGAATCTTTCTGAAAGAAATATTAAGATACTCAGGTCAGATAATGGAGGAGGATACACCTCAAAAGAGTTCGTGAACTTCTATAGAGATGTTGGGATCAAGAGGGAACTCACTACTCCCTACAATCCCCAACAAAACGGTGCAACTGAACGAAAGAACATAACGATAATGGAAGCTGTGAAGACTATGATCCATGATCAAGATCTTCCTATGTGTTTATGGGCATAAGAAGCAATGACGACTGTTTATGTGCAAAACTGATTATCCCACAATGCACTTGGGTTCAATACCCCGGAAGAGATGTTCACCAGAAAGAAGCCAGAGGTAAGCCATCTCAAAATATTTGGCTGCCCAGTATTTATTCATATACCGAAAGAGAAGAGAAACAAGCTGGAACCTTCAGGAAAGAAAGGAATATTTGTGGGATACTGTGAGGTCTCCAAGGCCTTCAGAATCTATATACCAGGTCACTGTCACATTGAGATCAGTAGGGACATGACTTTTGATGAAGATGCGGCGCTTAAGAAATCAAGAAGATGCCATCTTGAAGAAGTATATGAAGAGGAACCCGTAATCCCCAGAATTGCAGAGAGGGAGGTTCCCAGAGCCACATAACCAGTGAGGGAAGACGTAATTTCCCCTGATGAGGAAATTCCATAAGATCATGATATAGTGGAATTTCAAGAACCACCTCAGATGACAATCCTCCATAAAAGAAATCCATCTTGGGCCAGAGAGCTTATTCAAGATGGGGAGAAGTATGGTGTTCCCCAAGGAACCACAAAACAAGTGAAAAGACCAAAGCCATTTTCCAGATATACGGCTTTGATGTGTGACCTCCTAGAGAAGGAGCCTACCAGCTTTGAAGAATCCTTTTAGATAAAAGAATGGGTAGATGCCATGATAGAGGAATACCAATCCATAATCAAGAATGATGTATGGGAAATAGTTCCCAGACTGAAGAGTAAATATGTGGTATCCTCCAAATGGCTCTTGAAAATAAAACATGTTGCTGACGGAAGTATTGAAAAATATAAAACAAGATTCTTCGCTTGGGGCTTTTCTCAGGAAGAAGGCATTGACTATGAAGAGACATTCGCTCCTATATCCAGATACACTTCGATCAAAACCATCATAGACCTTGCAACTAAGATGAAGTGGAAGTTACACCAGATGGACGTAAAGACAACCTTTCTAAATGGTTTCATCAAAGAGGAAGTGTATATAGAGCAACCTCAAGTATTTGAAGTTGAAGACAGGAAGTCTCATGTCTGTAAATTGAAGAAAGCCTTGTACGGATTGAAGAAAGCTCCCAAAGCTTGGTATGGCCATATAGACAGTTTCTTGACAAGCTTAGGCTTTACCAAGAGTAAAGCAGATTCTAACCTCTACTTCAAGGTTATGAACGATGAGCCAGTGATATTATTGCTATATGTGGATGACTTATTCTTAATTGAAGAAGAAAAGCTCATCATCGAATGTAAGAAGAGACTAGCCTCAGAATTTGAAATGAAATACCTTGGCCTAATGCATTATTTCTTAGGTCTTGAGGTATGGCAGAGTCCAGAGAGAATCTTCCTTAACCAAGGGAAGTATGTAGTCGAAATCCTGAAGAGATTCGACATGTTGGAATGCAAGTCCATGAAGACACCCATGGAAGCGAAACTGAAGCTGTTGGTCGATACCTTGTCATAATCGATTGATGCCACCTTATACAGACAGATTATTGGATCGCTGATGTACCTGATGAACACTAGACCAGACATTTGTTTTTCCATGAACACCTTGAGTCAGTTTCTGGTAGAGCCCAGACATGATCACCTTGTGGCTGAAAAACATGTGATGAGGTACCGTAAGGGTACATTAGATTGCAGTCTCAGTTATGACGGAGATCATGATTTCAAATTGAGTGGATACACTGATTCAGATTGGACAGGAAGCGTCGCTGACAAGAAAATCACTTCTGGATGTTGTTTAAGTCTAGGATCAACCATGATCTCGTGGAAAAGCAAGAAGCAATCTAGCATTGCTCTCAGCACAACGAAAGAAGAATACATTGTTGCATGTTCTTCTAGCTATGAAGGTATATGGCTTCGAAAGTTGTTGACCAGTCTATTTGACCTAGAGATGGAAGCAACGTCGATCCTATGTGACAACTAGAGCTACATAAAGATGACATAGAATCTTGTATTCCATGACAGGTCAAAGCACATAGAGATTCGTTATCATTACATCTGTGACATGGTGGTTATAACCACCCAGTTGGAGAAGTCGGGCCTGCGAGTGAAGAGACACTTCACACATGCCAGTCTTGTATAAATAAGAAGGCTAGCGCCTCACTTAGACACACAAATCACTTGCTCATTTTGAGATACAAGTTTCAGAATTGCAGTTAGAGAAGAAGGAGAGAGAGTGGCACATCTTTGGGAGAGGATCTTTTGTTTTAGTTTGAGTTATCTCTTGGCATTGTATTGGTTATCTATAATAAGGAAGTTTTGTTGGGTTTTATTCCCCTAGAGGGTTTCCCAGGATAAATGTTGTGTCTCTTGTGATTGTGTATTTCTCAGTGATCTTGTCTTTATGTTGTTGTTATCTATTGAAATGCAAAGAACTATAATAATGGCTTAAACATTAACAACTGTGACTTCGCCCTTTGCTGGTTTCCGTCTGCTAGCCTACTCAGGAGGTTGTGGAACAACCAATGGGTGGGTCCCTGCGGTGTCGGTGGTCTATGGGGAGGTTTTTCCTCTGTTTTCTCCAGCTCCTCCTATGAGATGGTGGATTCACTATCCTTCTCCTCCTCCTCATTGTCCACATTGTCTGCAACCACCTCGATATAGTGAATCTCTCCCTTGCCCATGCATCCGTGGCTTGGGACCCAAGGATCTTTGTAGTTGAAGCAAAGATTCTTGCTCATAATCTCTCACCTTCTCTCATCATCCAACTTCTCCTTACCCTTCCATTCCCTCTGTAATGGATTCCGATCCAGATCCTTCTGTGGTATGCAGAATTTGGAAAAGGGTTTAGTTTTTGGCACTGAATCTGCCAAATATCTAGTGCGTAGGATGGCATCCTGCAGGGTTGTTATAATTTGGTATAA
Source organism: Picea mariana (assembly GCA_032191745.1). Classification (NCBI taxonomy): domain Eukaryota; kingdom Viridiplantae; phylum Streptophyta; class Pinopsida; order Pinales; family Pinaceae; genus Picea; species Picea mariana. The sequence continues at coordinate 272,369 of JASDQU010102904.1, read as the reverse complement.
AGATTGATAGTCTAAGGGTTATTATCTATTCCCATATTGATCACCTCATACTGCATAGATACTATGTGTTTTGCAATTGGTGAATTTCTTAAATTTGTCTTGTAAATCATATAGTTTTTCTAGTCTAAGCACAGGCTTCGTAATGCTATTCACTAGAGTTGTTTTTTCTTTAGTTGATTGTCCTACAGAAAATCCTGTGTGGGAATTCATTACTTGGTCATGTTCAAACTCATCAATGGTCGAGTCTTTCAAATATTCTTTCATGTGTAGAACTCTGATGATCTATTGCTCATATTCAAAGACCCTCCAATTTGTTATGTTTTCAGGTAATGAAGGCATGCACATTAATTTCCCAGAAAAAGTATCAAGCATTATACCCTCTAGTAGAATTATTTTAGATGCAACATTAGCCAATAAATCAACATCATAATTTAAAGAACGAGGAATAGGATTGATATGGAAAGCATCAATTTTTTTAACTTGTTCCCATACCTATTGTTGGTAATGTTTAAGATGAATAGAAATGCAATGAATATTATTTCATACCTGTCTTATTATGATTTCAAATTCACCAAACACTTTTATTGAATTCACTTGTAGATCTACTCCCTTTCTTAATCCTTGGATTAGAGCTTCATATCCAGTGGTATTATTGGTGCACTGGAATTCAAGTCTACATGATATTAAAATCTTCTTACCTTTAGGGTCTTTGAGAATGCAGTCAAAACTTGCACCTTCATTAGACTTGGATACATAAAAAAATAGAGTCCACGTGTCAGGATTTGTACTAGGACAAGTTTGTGTATCTAAGTTATATTTTACATTTAGTTTGATATTATCATTAATAATAGTATGTCCATCAGGGTTAGTCTTTAAAACTAGGTCATTTTGTACATCAGAGTTAGTATTTTTCTTACCTACTATATTAAAATCAAGCACAACAATCTATGTGCAATGAAGGATTTCAGATTGCATACATGATTCCACATGAGGTGATATTTCAACGGTGAAATCTATAAAGAAAGTGTTCAATCTATAATTTCCCAAAATCGAGTGGTTGAACATTATTGGCTTATTTAAATCGTTTAGTTCTGTGACCACATGCTTCATGTATCTCTCCCTTTTTTTGACTCTTATTTGATTATGTTTCCCATTATATGGAAGCCACAAATGAGACTAATTAGTGGAAAAATATCCATCAACAATGAAAACCAATATTTGCTTAATAATAGTCTATATGTTTCAGGGATGTCCACCACAATTATATCTCTGGTTTGATGGACCTTAGGATTGGAAGCCAGTTTATTCAAGACATTATTTAATTCTCCCATAACCTTGACACTTAATCTTTCCAAATGTATGATTTGAATATCATATTTCCATTTTTGGCATTTAACTTTTCACATACATTAAGTGGCATCACATTGGATGAGGAACCAGAATCAACCATACAATTGTGAACATTTCTATTAAATATATCAAAGGTCAATAGGAAAGGGGGAGTAGTAGATCTTGATTTCTTTCGAATTAAAGAGGCATTAACAAAAAAATTCCTTTTTACAGTCTTTCTCCCAAAATCTGCATTCTTGGCATATTTATCCTTTTTATTTGTATCTCCCACATTAGTATCTTTGATTTTGTTCGGGGATGATCCTTGCAGGGTATTGATAAAATTTCTTAGATTTGGGGAATCTTCATAAGCTCAAACAAAGAAATGTTTTCCTTGGTCTTCTTCAAGTATTTCACAAAATCATATTCCAAATTATCCGCAGCAGGTGCATGTGAGGATTCACCGCCAACAAAAGTAGACTTCTACATTGTTGATGTCTTTTGAGTAGGCTCATAGCTAGAAGGTGTATTTGATGTGGAATCCTTTCTTTTGCTTCTTGTATTATACACATTTTGATACATATGAATTTCTTCCACATCTTCATCTTCATGTTTTACATTAGGTTTGAGAGAGATATCCCAGAATGAATTGACCTCTTATCCTAAGGTTTCTTCAGTATCCTCATATTTATCCTCTTGTTTTGTTTCTATTATAGAATTAATTTCCACCATATAGACCAGAGAGGAATCCATAAGAGGATAGAAGCTAGAATACATATTTTTCCTAAGGTTTAGCCCATTTTTGGAGATCCTCATTGGACACCTAGTAGACAACAAGTGAGGGCCCTCGCTGGTCACTAGTGGCTCAACAAGCAAGGCTCTGTAAATATTCTAGATTCGAGGAGTTACGAGGTGATAAGAAAGGGATGATTTGTATCTTCGTGGTGAGGGCCTAGGAACATACATCATTTGAGTCTCTAGTTGTCTCTATAAGATATAGAATCTCTCCCAAACCTTCTCAAAAGAGCTATATAACAAAGGAAATCTTTGAGAAAGAGGAGGAATAATTCAGCGTAATTTTATGTTGTTCAATTACAGAGGTATGTGTTCCATCTACCACAACTAGATGTCAGTGAATCCTAGACTGACCAATGAGATAAAGAAGGAGCAAGGATCAAGGAGGTTAAGGGAGCATGCATCAACACCTAAGGTATGTTTGATGTAATTTATCTTATGTTATCAATATATCATTGGTTTTACCCTAATATATTTGTATTCCAATATCCAAATGTTTATATCTGATACATCTCATTATATATCTAGTTATAAGAAAATAAGATCTAGGATTATAATCCCAAGTAGAGAGGTAGAAAGGTTTTTCTTGTATTTTGTATGCGGGAAGCAGGTTGTGGAGCTTAGAGATGGCGTTTTAGGACTACAATAGCTAGGATATATGAAGGAAAACCTCAAGAAAAGTATGCAAAATTCACCAATCCTTAGGGTAATCATAAATCTATGTGTTTGAATCAGATATAAACATTTTCATAATGGAATACAAATATGTCAGGGGAAAACCAATGATCTATTGATAACATAAGATAAATTACATCAAACATACCTTAGGTGTTGATGCATGTTCCCTTGACCTCCTTGCTCCTTGATCCTCCTTTAGCTCCTTGGTCATGCCAGGCTTTGTTATCCCCACTTTTTAGGGATAGCTAGGAGATCATGTCTCAAGGCCCACAGGTCCTAGACATGGAGTACCAAGAGCAGGATTGACCTGAGCATGGCCCTAGAGGGCCCACCTCTTTTTCTCCCATCATTTTTTTTTTTGTCTTGACAGTAGCAACAACATCCATCACCATAAGATTGGTCCTGTATCAGAGGAGGTTCTTGCTCCATGAGGTAATTGGTCCAGGTATCATGGTATGTGTCACTTTTGATCATTGAAACTTTTAAATATATGCATTTGATTCCTCTTATCTCTAACAACTGCTTGGATCTTACATTTTCTCACTTGATCATGTTTGGGGGGATTGACAGGGTGCCCTAGCAAACCTATGCTTGTAGGTTTTGGTTTGCCACTGGGGGATTTCTGAAAGGCCATCATCCACTCCCATCATAACACCTCTCTTACATCTTGTCTCCCTCTCACCTATCCCAATCCCCTTGTCCAGGCATTGGGTTGACCTATTTCAGGACTCCACCTTACCTCGTGGGAAGAAGGGGCGAAAGGCCCAGAAGGTAAAAGCAAGCTGGTAAAAGATAAAAGCCTAAAAAATGAATCTCGCGATGCTTCACCTAGGGATCCTTGAGAAAGCAATAAAAATATTCTCAACAAGAAACAAGAGGGACTCAAAAAAATAATAAAACAAGACCTAATAAGAGGATAGGGGGTCTCATCATGAGCCAGCCTATTAGGTCCATGGGTACCTAGCAGTATGACATTGCCACCAGATGGTTACCACGCCAAGGCAGTGACTCTTGGTTGCATGGCCAAGGGAAAGGGGATCTCATCACGAGCCAAAATTCTCATCTCTACAAAAGTACTTGTGGGTAACGCTGTCAGCTCTTGTCACCATGCCAAGGCAATGTCCCCTGATTAGATTTTGAACAAAAAAGCAAATAAAAGAATAGAAAGAATAAAAATAATAAAGGCAAGAATGGGCTTGGAAAAAAAGCATACATGACAGGGACAGCTCGCCTTCTACAAAGGCACCCACAGGTAACATCTTTTCACCCTTGGCCATCATTGCACCCACATGCTTGGACATCCCTTGACCACACCACCCACTTACATGGCTTGGAAGAGGTCTTTCTGGGAACTTTCCTTTTTCTGTGGACATTAACCCAATAGGATGCCTTGTCTTTTTCGCCAGACTTGTATTGTAGGCTTGTGTAACGTCTTTGAACTATTGACTGACGTATTAGGGATTTTATGTATGTGTTTAATAATATTAATGATGAAATGTGATTGGAATTGCTATGATCCCTATGACTGATGAGCCCATGGAGGGCGTAGCCTTTGATGTGCAGGACCATACCCGACGGATAGGTACCATGTGGACCGGTACACATGGGGAGATGATCAGTTCAGACCTCCATGGGGCTGAAGATCCCATCATATGGATGTTGAGACCCCACCATTGGGCAGAGATGAGACATAGATGGATTGGTGTCTTGCACCAGAGAATAAGAGGACGTTCCACCAGAGGCACCCCGACGGAGCTTGACCTAGGGGGATTTGCCCTTTTTCAGTGGAACATTGGCCTTGGAAGGCCTAGGACGTCATCCATCATAGCCATGATGTCATCCAGTAGTATGGACATTTTGGGAGACAGACTGGGAAGTATTGGAACGTGTGGCAGGTTGGAGAATCTCAAGGAGGGATAATGTTTTTCTCCAGGATGCCCCATTTGCCCTAGAAGGGGCTAACGCCTCCCTTAGAGGGGATTCTTATCTCTTTTTATCTCAATTAGGGTTTTAATTTGACAATTTAATGTAAAACAATATGATTTTGATAATTTGGCCTTGTTGACCTTTTACCTGACCTAAAATGTAAAATTAGGTCAAGGTTTTGTATAAATGAGATATTTTCATTCTCATTTTTGAATCACAACTTACTCACTCATTAGTGAGGTCTGAAATTGGCGCCCTATCTTGGGTTATTGGATAATTTGGTGATGCACACTTGTTGAAGGAAGGATATTTTGGCATATTTTGGTTTCTCTCTTGAAGGAAGGTGTTACAACTAGGGTTTGCACATTTATTTCTTGGTGAATTGTAAGTATTTTTCTGCAAAACTTCTTGAATGAATGGTTGTAGTTTAATTTCTTGCATGTATTTATGATTATTGCTGAACAAAAACCCTAGGTTACAAGCACACAAGTAGGTCCTTGTGCCATTTGTCGGGAAAGAGGAGAGAGCACGAGGCCTTGCTTTAGAAATACCAGAGTGAGCCTCTCTCCCCTAGGGTTCCGATTTTGAGGCCTTGCTTTAGCAGCACCTCAAAAATTTTCCCTCTAGTCCTTGAAATCTTGACTCCTTCAACTGGTGTGTCCTTCACTTATGACTCCATTAAACCCTAAGGCACTGATCTAGAAGTCCTCCAACGTTGAATTGAAATTGGTCAAACAACTCTCAAAACCCTTTGAAATCTTAAACCCTAACTACACTAACCCTAGCTCTAGCTAACCCTACTAACCCTAGTTGCTAACGTCATCATTGGTTATTACATCTTTATTGCAGCAATGTTTTGTCTTTTGAGTAATTGAATGGTGATTTAGGCATAAGTTAATTGAAGTGTTGGTTTATTACATTGAATGCCACATCATTTTAATAATTATTTATGAAGTGATATGATTTTATTGCTATTGATAAACATTGACTCCGTCAATATTTATATTCAAATTGCTTATATATAAGTTCATCAGATAGTTCTTGATTGATATGAAGTACTAACCAAAGCCTACATATATCAGTTTATTGTTGCTTTGTTCTCGGGCATGGATTCTACTTGGTTATTGCTTCCAGTTATCTTTAGTGGCTATAAATTTGGACTATCTGCTTGGTGGTGATCTGTGAAAGGAGGGAAACTTATCTTTATCCTATTAACCTTTTCCCTTTCAAAGCCATAGGTCACCAGGGACGTCTCCCCTGGGCCTTACCTCCCTAAAAAGAAAGAACCTCCCCATCGTGGTGACATTGGGTGGGAAAAGTTCCTATTATGCCACTTTGGCCTTCCATCTCATAACCTTTTATCTTAGCTACAAACTGTGTGATAACAGGCTTCACTGGCTTATGGCTGTCGTAGATGGAACAAGTACCTCTGCAATTGGACATCATAACATTGCTCTGAATTCTTCCTCCTCTTTCCCAAGGCTTTCCTTTGTTATATAGCTCTTTTGAGGAGGTTTGGGAGAGCTTCTAGAACTTATAGAGACCACTAGAAACTCGAATTATGTGAGATCCTAGGCCCTTGTCGTGAAGATACAACTCATCCTTCATCTATCACCTCATAACTCCTTGAATCTAGAAGCTTTACAGAGCCTCACTTGTTGAGCCACTAGCGACCAACAAGGGCCCTTGCTTGTTGTCTACTAGCTATCGAGCGAGGATCTCAAAAAATGGGCTAAACCTTAGGCAAAATATGTATTATAGCTTTTATCGTCTTATGGATTCCTCTCTATCCTGTAGGGTGGAAATTAAGGCTATAACAATTTCCTCCTCCCCTTCTCTTTCATCTTTCCCATCAATCGATTTTTCATTAGTATAAGCCCAAGATTTAAACACGTTGAGAAAGTATTTCATATTGATTCCCTCTATGAGTGTGTTAGTCTTGGTTGTGGGAGGAAATTTAAAGAATTTCTTAGTATTTAAAGTGCCTTTCCTAGCCTTCCTCTTCATGTCAACAATTTCATTTGAAATATTCTTAATAATCCTCTTTAGTATTTCCATATCCATGGAATCTTGATACTTTTTATCTTCAGGGGATTTTATTGGGAGCACCTTCTTCTTGGTATTGGAATTATCTTTATGATCCAGGTGGATATCGGGGGCCACCCACCTTTTTCAAATGGCTCAAAACAGTTTTCTGGCCATTTTGGCAATTTACTATTTTTAGCAGGTTTTCACTTTCGGGGCCATTTTGAGGGCCTAAATGAATTTTTTTTGAGATCAAGGTTCTCAATGATAGTCGAAGGCATGATTGAGCCCCCAAAATGAATCTCCTCAACGATACCTTTCCAACGAGCTATCACACGCCTAAAACGAAGATCGTATGAAAAAGTTACGACCCCAGGAAGTTGATGCACCAACTTACCCAAACGGGGCCCACATGACTTTTGGCGCTTCATCTCCTAGGGTTAGGTTTTTGGATGTCTAGGAATTTTGGCATTCCTGATTATTGTAAAAAGGCCTCCAGAGCCTCATTGTAACCATCTTCTTGCGAATGCGAGTAGCCGTCACATCTCTT
>JASDQU010102904.1:231457-264966 GCA_032191745.1 Picea mariana | reverse complement strand
AAATAGCCAGACTGGTTAAAAAGGTCCAAACCTTCCAGCCACAGGTTCGTGACAGATTTCCACAAACTAAGCAGCGTGACTTCTCCAGCAAGACAAGCAGCTCACCAAGATGCAGATTCAACAAATGCTTTTCCCTCTCCCCCGGGAACTCAACACAATGGAGACCATTGCTTTTTAAGGAGGGAGGATTGATCCAGGTGGATATCGGGGGCCATCCACCTTTTTCAAATGGCTCAAAACATTTTTCTGGCCATTTTGGCAATTTACTATTTTTAGCAGGTTTTCACTTTCGGGGCCATTTTGAGGGCCTAAATGAAGTTTTTTTAAGATCGAGGTTCTCAATGAATCTCCTCGATGATACCTTTCCAACGAGCTATCACACGCCTAAAACGGAGATCGTATGCAAAAGTTACGACCCCGGGAAGTTGATGCACCAACTTACCCAAACGGGGCCCACATGACTTTTGGCGCTTCATCTCCTAGGGTTAGGTTTTTGGATGTCTAGGACTTTTGGCATTCCTGATTATTGTAAAAATGCCTCTAGAGCCTCATTGTAACCATCTTCTTGCGAATGCGAGTAGCCGTCACATCTCTTCTCAGAGATAAGCTGCCACCATTCTAGCGAGTCTTTCACTCTGTATTTTTACAGTCTCTGTACATTTCTTTCATTAATAGAAATTGTGTATTACTGTATCTCTGTGTTTATGGTTTCATCTCTGATATATTTCTGTTATATTACTGGATATACGCGATATCTCTCTGCATTTCTTTATTATATCTCCGCTCTCATTTCGTGCCAAAAATAATCCAGATCACTTTATCTACTTCAGCCCCAGGGATTCCTTTTAAGCTTAGAATATATATTTTAACTTTGATGGCCTCTTTAAATGTGTCATCAAGGGTTGCTTTTTTAGCTCCCTTCACAAACGTGGCCATTGAGACAGGTAAATATGAAGTATAGGACTCAATTAAAACATCATCAACAAGTTCAGAAGCAACAAATATTTTGTTCATTAATGTAAGAAAGATCTGGTTAAAATATTTCACTTTTTCTTTTGCATCCATCTTTATTCTAGAGAGTTCCAAAACCAAGATTGTTAGGGATTTATCATCTCCAACTAGTTATTGAACCTTGTGCCAAAGTGAAATACCATGTAGATGATTTACCTACAAATATATAGGGAAATAATATGCATACAACATCTTCATGTTTGACATTCATTAATATTACTAAAAGCATGCATTTCTTAATATGGTCTTATGCTGAGTATTTTTTATTAGGGTCAAACTTAGGAAAAAACTTCTCAGGGTGCTTGGGTAAGTGATGAATAGCCCCCTGTACTACAACATCCTGAGCCAACTAGGGTTGATTGGTGTTTGGGTTGTGAGGTTGATTGGAAGGCACTCTAGTCATACTTCCAGGACTCTCTGGAGGTTATTATTCATGAGGAATTTTGGGGGTTTCTAGTAGGGAATGAGTAGGGATGGGTGGTTGGCCAGCATTTAGGACCAAATACTCTTATAGGGTTAGGTCAACAAGATCATTTACTCCATCTAAAATAGTAGTGAGTTGGTAATTAGGATAGTCGATGATTGGGTTGTTGACATCGATTGAAAAAATTCTTATGCTTGGTGCTTCATAAACTAATTGTCTCTAACTCAAGGGTAAAGGGTATTCAACAATCCCAAGCACGAGGTTTCTTCTTGTAGCTCGAGTAAGGACGCGGGATTGTTGCAGCGACCGGTCAATGTCAGTAGGGTTAGTTTGGGAGACTACAAAATCATAGGATCTATTCCAAAGGTGTTTGATTGACACGATAGTTGAACAGGAGTCAGGACTGAAGTCAGTTGGGGATCAAAAGTTTGCTCATGGTTTGTAAACTGGGATTCACTTTGTCGGGAAGGATTTCTCTGCACATTAGAATTGGTAGGTTTTTGTGATTCCTTACTAGCCATTCATCTTGATGGTCCTCCTTATTGTGCCATTTATGTTGACCTATCCAAACAACATGTCAAGTAGGTAAGAGAAGATGCCTGATGCCAAGCCCCAATTAGGCTCTCTCATGTTTGGTATGGAAAATTCTAACCAGTATTTGGGGCTATTTTCCACTTATGAATTTTTTAATTAAAAAGATGAGGACAGATTGTTCTCTGGAGAATTCTTGTTATAAATTAATTAAATTACTTATAACTGAATTACTACTAACTATTCTTATCTAATGTTATCCTATCATGATCAGGAGAAAAACTAACAAGGTGAACATAACATGAAATGTTGTTATAAATTCAATAATTAATTCTTGGCAATTAATAACATGTTAAAATGATAACTCGAAGATAGAAAGGGAGGAGTGTGGCTAGGGTTCTACCCTAGTCATCGCTCTACACCATTTCTTATGTCAATGTATGCTCAGATCACGGTGAAGCATCACTTGGACGTGGAGGCAGCCTTGTATAAGCTGTTGCATGTGATTCGGGGGCATTATGTCGCTCCAGCAGACATTTTTGTCACCATTATTGAATATATTCTGGATCTTTCGATGGATTTTGGGCAGTTAGGGTGTTTTCCTTAGTCGTTCCCCTGCTTTCTCTTGGTTACCCACACAGACGATGCATTCTTCTCTGCATGTTCGTGGTATTGGCTGACGGTATATTATTTTATCGTTGTTAGCTTCGCTCCTATGGGCAGTTATGGTTTCTTTTGCTCGGAGTCTTGGTTTTGCCTACGGCGGATTTGGTGGGGTGGATCAGTTCGGCTTCACCTCTCCGTCTTCGTCTTGATCCGATTTGGGGTTTCCTTGGTGGATCTCTCTCGGTGGTTTGATGGTTAGGTGTTTGGTCTTTGGACCTGGGATCTGATACATTTTGTGTCAGTTGTTGGGTTTATGCTTCTTTATGGAGTTTGGGTAAGAGCTTTGAGGTCCACTATTGGGCGTGCAGTGTTCCCGCACTTTGAGGTCCATCTTTGGGCATGCAACTTCTAAACTATTTTCCTGTAGATTCAGGGATTTTCTAGTCTATTTTGACATGTTTGTAACTTTTTTTAGCAGCTTATTAGCTAGATCTAACCCCTCTCAGGCCTCTTTTAATTCTGCTCCTTTTTTCCATGTCTGGGAAGTGCTTCAAGAACTTGTTAAATGTTTTTTGGTTTTCTATGTGTTTCCCTTTATATTTACTATATACTTTGATATTTCCTTATAGCCAATATATACCTATGAATGTAATTTTGTACCTCCCTTAATGAAATTACGATTTTTTTTTGTGGTTTAAAAAAAAAAAAAAACATGTTAAAATAAATAGGCTACAAATTCTATCACAAATAGTTGCAAACTAAACCTGTAACATTACAATTGTATTCACTTAGAAATCACAAAAGTATAAGCATGTTAAATATATGCACAGAAATAGTTCATGTGACAAGCATTCAAGAAACTTAAATAACAAACATATACGTAGAATAGTCCCATACACATTTCCTAACAGTCATGATTTAAAAATGCCTTCTACTCTTTATCTATTCAGAAATAATAGTATCATCTAACTATACAACGGGTAAAAGTCCATCTTTCTTACATCAAGCTCTCTTTTATATAATAAGAGATACTTTTCAATTCTCGTGACTTTTCATTTCCTAGAAATGAATTTACATATTACCATTTTGTCCTATCATAACTTGTAATCTCACTAAGTTAATATACAAAATGAAATACAAAATACGTTCAAGTAGATTTCTTAAAGGCTAATTCTTCTCTATAAGCATTCCATAGCTCGTAGCTTTTGATAAATTCTTCTAATTGACTCAATTGCATCTTCTCTAGTTGTATGTCCCCATCACATACCTTTTGAGCTACTTCCCTTTTTATCTATTTTTCATTTTTATTTACATATTCATTGGTAGAGGTAACTAACTTAATCAATTTGATCAAGTATTTATTTAATACCTCTATGTTTACCTCCTTGATCTGGCTGATTTCTTCTTTGTTGATATCTCTGCCTTCTACCACATCCTTGAGCCTTAATTTACTAGGTCCATCCTCATCCAACTTGTCCATTATCTCTATTCTGAAATCTTCTAACAACTCATCTAAAGACTTATATATTCTTTAGCCATATTTGGTGGCAAATTCCCGAGCTTATTGGATCTCATCAAATATTTCTTTAAAGGAGTCAAACAATATATGGTTCTTCATTTTTTTCTTCACACTGTATCTTGGAAGAGTTCCAGATGTTTCAGTATGTAGTTCCTACCAATACACCACTTTATAAAATGCATATGGAGCCTTTTTATGCTAATCCCTCTATTCATTTATATGTTCCTACAGTGTCATCAAAACATCAGGATGCCTCTGTATATCATTTAGTGTGAAAAATATTTTTGTCTATGTTTTTCTCAGATCTTCATTGACCTCAATAGCTTCTTCCTATGCATTATTTAAAGTGAGTGCCCCTTTGATCCGAAAAATATCTTTTAAAGACTATGGTTGAATTTCAAAACATGAGTTCATTAACCATTTAGGGATTTGATGAACGAGGAAGAATTAATGATGTAGCATAGTACCCATTATAAGATATATAGATCTGGAAATAAGCATAAAGAAACAACAAAGCATAACAACAAAGTTGTTAACGGATTTCGGCAATCTCGCCTACATCTCCGGGCCTTTATCTCAGGGGGTGAGGCTTTCTTATTTCTATTCAAAGCTTAAAAAGTACATCATAAAAGTTCCAAATGGATTACAAAATGATCTGGTTCTGTTCTTCTAGATCTCAAGAACCCATCACAACTGACAGCACTGAAAACAGATGAACGAAGCTCCCATAAATGGCTCACAAAGTTTCTCTCCTCAAAGGTACATTCTCATCATAAGTTCAAAGTATTAAAAACAATAATTTGCAATGCTCAGAATGCCAAATAGATGGCTCCAATGGCTCCAGATTCGGCTCTTCCTGCACCTGGATTGGCCAAAAATTGAAGAAAATACACTCTTGGGAGTTTTCCCCAATAAACTTGTAGTCCTTTGTTCTGCAAAACACACCTACACACCTCTGAACCCAACTATGTGTGCTTTCCCATTTAAAAAACTTGGCATGCACCTGTTTTTGAAACTTGGGCAATTTTGTTGCACCGTTAAGGCATTGGCACCCTTTACCTGGGGGAGGACTAGGTCGTATGGCCCATGTGGTCAGGCACAGGGATAACTGTCTACACCCCCCAGCTAGCCCCCTTCATTGTTGCATTGCCTGGTCATATGGGAGTGTTGAAAACCAAGGGCATGGGCCAAGCCCCGACCCTTTCCGCACCCAACTGAAACATAATTAAAGTTTAAAACAAAGTGGCGCCACCTCTGGTTAAGAACCACCATGTAGGTGGGTTGGTATCCCGGCCTACACGAAGACTTGGCCGCCCATGGAGGTCATGAGTTCGACGCCCACAGACTCTCAAACAAAACTTTTAACCAAACAAATCAACCAATGGAAGGGTGCCAAGTGGTATCCCAAGACTGGGCCATGTGGCACCATACCATTCGACCAAAAATATGCCACATGTATAAACATGATTCGTCCATGTCTTCCACACCTGCCCAGTTAGCCTGCCAGTCTAGTTAGTTGCCATGTGTCGTATGGACCTTGCCACGTCATCCCATGAGAACTTGGTTGTATGGACGTGCCACATGTCACAATATGACTGGTCCACGCAACTACCAACGCATCACTACCACGTCACCTGTACAGACATACGACCTGTACAGTCAGTTGCCACGTCAGCACTGTATGGACTGCAAAGTGATCAAAATTTTGAATGTTTGAAAAAATAAACAGACCGCAATATCTTTCACATATGGTGTTTGTTTGAGTCCGTTCAAGATGTGTTGGGTTCGTATCGACGAGGCCTACACACACGTATGTTTTGGAGAGATTATGAGCACTTTGATTTTTAGGCCTTCTTGAACCCATTTTGGTTCCGAGATCCATTTTGGATCACACCTCCCCACTAAGACCTTTTGGTCCTCCAAAAGGTTACAAATCGACCTTATTGATTACATACTCATAAGGATAAAAAAAACACTATGTTGTAAAAAAATGATGTAATAACAGGTCATCATTACAACATGTGTGATTACATTAATGGAAACAAAATAAAATGAAGATGTGACATCCACTTCTGGTAAAACCAAGTGAATGGTTTCTTTCGTTCATGTTGTTCCTCTTGCTTCGCTGGTACTGCCTCTTCCTTTGTGAGTACATGCGCAATCGTTTTTTCCTTCTTTGGACAAAGCTCCGGATTAAGCTTCCAACATTTAGACTTTTGATGTCCACCCTTGTTACAATAAGTGTAGTGGTTTTTCGACATCCAAACTTGTTTTCCCTTCTCTTTATTCCGTTGTGGAGTTGAGTCTTTATGTCGTGTTTCCTTCCTGGTCGACATAAATTTCCTGTACAAAGATTGTCTCTTCCAACACTTGGCCACGCAATGCTTGGGTGAATGAAAAAACGTACAAGGATACATATTCCACAAGTTTTGGATTACATGATTATTTTTTTTATAATCAAAAAGAGATTTGGAACAACCATGACCATTATATCTTTCTTACTTATCCTCACTTTTCTTTGGATATGAATTACATTCACTATCACTATCATGGAGTGATACACCATCACCTTTTGTGAATTGTTCCCGCAAAGACTTAAGCTGGTCATTTGAAGCATCACTTGCTTCCAATGTTTTGGAGCATTCTCTAATATCCACTTCACCATATCCCAATCCTAAATAATGAGGTATTTCCACAACCTCTATGGGATTAATGATACCTTGACCCTTATTTCCAAGTCCATTTCCTTCATAACCCATCTTGGTTAGCAATTTTAAACCTATACCTCTTGTATGTTTTTCAAATGCACCAAAAGAACCATCTTGATGGGAACAATGCGAAATTTATGAATGAATTCCATTGCATACCTCAGAGATGATTTTAGAATCGGGTGTAGAATGAAATTCCTTCCATTCTTCTTCGCTTTTTTCATTCTTTGAATATTTCCCTTGAACCGACCTCTTTCGTTCCAAGTAATCTTCATACAACACTTTCACCATCTCTGCCATGGCAAAGAGAGTTTTTTGAAAATCCTTCTCATCTTGAGAAAGTCCCTCTTTAGACGCCATTTTCTCACTTTGAGATGTCCACTTTCTTGATCCAATCTCAGGATTGTCTTCAACAAGCTCACCTTCACCACGATTCATCTTTTCCCTGGTAATCACGCAAACTCAAAAACCAACCGTCAACTAGCTCTGATACCACTTGATCCGAAAAAAAATATTTTAAAAACTATGGTTGAGTTTCAAAACATGAGTTCATTAACCATTTAGGAATTTGATGAAAGAGGAATAATTAGTGATGTAACATATAAGCCATAATAAGATATACATATATAGAAATAATCACAAAGAAATAGCAAACCATAACAACAAAGTTGTTAACGGAGTTCGGCAATCTCGCCTACATCTCCGGGCCTTTGTCTCAGGGGGTGAGGCTTTCTTATTTCTCTTCAAATATTCACCAAATGGATTAAAAAATGATATGGTTGTGTTCTGCTAGATGTCAAGAACCCATCACAACTGACGGCACTGAAAATGGTTGAACGAAGCTCCCAGAAATGGCCCGCAAAGTTGCTCTCTTCAAAGGCTCATTCTCATCATAAGCTCAAAATATTAAAAACAATGCTTTGCAATTCTTAGAATTTCAAATAGATGGATCCAATGGCTCCAGAATGTTCTAAAACCCCTAGTTGGGCTCTTCCTACACCTGGATTGGCCAAAAAATGAGCTGGGAGTTTTCCCCAATAAAATTGCAGTCCCCTGTTCTGCAAAACGCACCTACAGACCTCTAAACCCAGCTCTGTGTGCTTTCCCGTTTAAAAAACTTGGCATGCACTCGTTTATGAAACTAAGACGATTGTGTCACACCATTAAGGTGTTGACACCCTTTCTCTGGCGGAGGACTAGGTCGTATGGCCCATGTGATTGGGCGTCAGGCTAACTGTCTGCACCCGTCGGATATCCCCCTTTGTTGTCGCATTGCCTGGTCATATGGGAGTGTTGAAAACCAAGGGCTGGGGCCAAGCCCTGACCCTTTCCACACCCAACTGAAACATAATGAAAGTTTAAAACAAAGTGGCACCACCTCTATTTAAGAACCACCGTGTAGGCGGGCTGGTAGCCCGGCCTATGCGAAGACTTGGCCACCCATGGAGGTCATGGTTTCGACCCCCACAGACTCTCAAACAAAAATTTTAACCAAACAAATCAACCAATGGAGGGGTGCCATGTGGCAGCCCAAGATTGGGCCACATGGTACCATACCATTCACCCACAAATATGCCACATGTCCAAACATGGTTCATCCACGTCTGCCACACCTGCCCAGTCATCCTGCCAGTGCATTCAGCTGCCATGTGTCGTACGAACCTTGCCACGTCAGCCCATGCCAACTCAGTTGTATGGATGTGCCACCTGTCACCCTTACAATGGTGCCTCGTGTCACAATATGATTAGTCCATGCAACTGCCAACGCATCACTGCCATGTCATCTGTATGGCATGTACAGTCAGCTGCCACATTAGGACTGTACGGACTCCACAATCATCAAAAATTTGCATGTTTGGCAAAATGAACAGACAACAATATATTTTGCATATGGTGTATGTTTGAGCCTGTTCAAGTTGTGTTGGGTTCGTATCGCGAGGCCTATGCACACGTCCATTTTGAAGTGATTCTAAGAACTTTGATTTTAAGGCCTTCTTGGACCAATTTTGGTTTCGGGATCCATTTTGGATCACTCTTGGATGTTTTCCTTCATGGCAGTTTCAACTTCCTGCAATTTATGTTCAAGCTCAAAAATTTTATGCTTTCGTTGTTCAGAGAGGTTAACTTGCTCTTCGTGCTCTTCCTTGACTTTTTCCATTTCTTGTGCATGCTTGTTTTTCATATTATTAACCTCAATACCATGAAAGTACTCCTTTTCCTTCATTTGTTGCACCAAAAATGTCTCCCTCTGGTTTTTTTGTTGTTTTAGCTTCTCTTCCAGTAAGGATACTTGGATTTTGCAGCTATCTAGAGAAACACCCAATTCTCCCATTGTGATGGAATTAGCCCTTGAAAAAGCATGTAGGGATGAGGCTGTCTCTTTTGTTTTTTCCTTAGGATCATTCCCTAGAGGTCGTGAGATGAATCTTTCTTGAGGTTCTTTACCTAGAGGTTCTCCAATCCTCAGTCTCTTGCTTGATCTAGTGGCTATTTTTCTTTTGGATTTACTAAAGAAAAAATCCCCTAGATCAGGCACAGTATCTTCAAAAACAAACACATATGAAGTGGTATGGATGAAACCAATTTGTGGAGTATTCAATGGGGTGTCAGGGTGTATAGGAGTTTGTAGCACATACTTTTTGTGATGAGGCTAGAGTGGCATCTTTGCCTTGGATTTCTTGTAATTTCCTTGCTACAACAAACTCTTCTTGTTTTTTCCTAGCTTCTTGAATTCAAGTTTCTTCAAATAAGCTTCTTCAAATAAGAAACATAACCTTTTTGAATTGGAATCTAGGACTGCAATGATTCCAGCCTCCACCATCAGGTATGCAATATCCCTGATCAACAATTTTTCAAGTATATACTTAGGGAGAAGGTGTGGTGCACTTGAACAACCATAAAATTTGATATAGGTATAATAATTTACTACATACCAATCACCAATGTCTTTAATGGCTTGCATGGATCTTAGAGATATCCCCGGAGGGTTTTGTTTGTATATCATAGCATACAGGGGTGCCAAAAAATGATCACATAATTCGTAAAAATTCCTCATATAGTTGTCCTCCCACAATTGAAAGCAATAAAGATGTATAGGGAATGAAGTGGGGTTTCAATCCCAACCCATTCACGGAAAACTATTTGAAGCACATATAGCATCTAGTAAATAAGCAAACATATAGAAACTTAGTGGTTTTAGCCCTAGTGCTCTCTTTGTTGTCTCAAAGATGTTGATCGACAACAGTTGTGCCCAATTGAACACATGTCCCTTCTTAGCTACGTAATTTTCTATTGAGGTCCACTCCAACTTGAAATGGCTACACTTCTCTTCTTTGTATGACCTATATATCATGGAGACAAGAAACTGGTAGGGTTATTTTATATGTTGTATTAAAATTAGTTTGCTACCTTTCAGAGTGAATGGCACACCTTTCCCCACCAATATTAAATTACTTCAGACATGTCTGGGTGCTCTTCTTTGAATGCCTCCAACAATTATTTATTCAAGGGTGAATCTGGTTTAGGTAGTTGGTACCGAATATGGATGTCCTCTAGTTTTAAGGAAATTATGGGTGCCTTGAGCTCATTCAGTATTGCATCTGTCTCTACTTCCAGGTACAAAAACACCCATATTTTCACATCATTGTATGGAATGAAGGTAGGTCTGGATGTTGTGGCATGTAACCCACTTTTTTCAATATTTCGATATACACCCAGGTCATCATCCTCCAGTGGGAAATCTTCTTTCAAGAATTTTTCATACATTTTATTCCAAGTGGGGCAGCCAGTCAAGCCATTATGATGGCCAGTGTCTATTAATAGTAGGCTCTTTGGAATTTTCCCTTTAACAGTGAGATTTTTTGTGGTTCCTCTTCCTCTTTGTCTTAAAATCCTCAACATGATGACCCTAGATATCCTATGTACTTGGTAGTTCAATTCTGCAGACTCCAATTAACAATGATAATACTCTTCGCAACACTTTTTCGCAATAAGAAAACAAGTCTTTACTATGTTCGAATTAGGTTTAGTTATTTACTTACAACTTCCCTATACTTCATTATTCAATGTGCATAGACTCCATCCTATAGCAGGGGAGTAATCATAAATAGACATTAATGTTCTTCGAAGAGTGTTGTTCGGAAGGATGTTTTCGAAGGCGAGAGTGTTCAAAGAAGTTCATTGTTCTGGAGGCTTTAGTTTGGAGAGGATCCTTCTGAAAAACTTTTGGAATAAGAGGATTTTGGGAAAAAAATATCTTCAAGACGTATTTGGAAATGGAGGTATTTCATGAAGTTTCATGCTTGGGAAGACTTTCTCGGGAAGACTTAGCATGAATGGTTCTCGACCAGTTCGACGGTGATTTCCTTAACAAATATTTGACGTATTGGGATCAATACTTGAAAAGGTTTTTGTTGTGCGTGGGGGAAAGGACAATAAATTTTATTAATCAAGCTAACTTATGAATGAGGGTCATGTATAATTATCATAGTATTTATTGCATGTGGTTTTAAATTAAGTGCCTTATGTTAACACCCCTTTAACCAAAATTTTCGAATGAACACTCCTTAAGATGGGGTCTAGTGGGAAGGTTTTCGAGGCTTATGATTGGCTTGTCGGTAAGATCCATTCGGGATGAAATATTTAAAATAGCATGTTCAACTTTCCGATAGATGATAAACCATCAGTTTTCGGGTTTTGGAAAAATCCTCAAACGATGTCATCTAAACTTTCGATAAAGTGCATTCGGTAGATGATATCTGATAGGGTATTTGGATTTCAGATTTTGGTAAATTATTTTTTTGTTACAACGCTCATATTTTAGATGGAGAGAGGTCGATAGGTAAATTTGATAGGTTCTCGAGCGAATAAATTCACACAAGCAATTGGTCGACTAATTAGGAAATAATCTTCAAATAAATCTTTAAAACTATAACAGGTTTAAAAGAAAGAAACAGTAAAAGTCAGCAATGATTTACGTGCAATGTAATTTTAAGACAACATGTGGGAAATGGATCACAAAATAACCAATGAGTCGTCTATCACCATGGGCTTTCTAACCCCTTTGTCTTTGAGAATGATTGGACCTTGTAAGACTGCTAACTCTCCAACTTCATTATTTTTAGCATTTCGTAGACCCCAAGTAAACTCCATTTTATTTTGTAACTTAAGTTTATAGATAACAACCCCCCTCCCACCCTCCACCACCCATAACAACTACCTCCCCTTTAACATATTGACATTAGGTACCCTTTTTCATGTCACTTTTATGTCAACTAGTACCTCTAAACCCAATGAATTCACATCAAATCACCTACAATGCATACTCTTTAATGAGTCTAACTTCAAAATCCCTTTATCAACTCTTTTCGACTAGATAAATGTCATACGCCCTAACAAAAATATAACTTCCACTCACACCAAGGAAGTCCAATTATTATTAGCACACTAGATCACATTATCTTCCATATTAGATTCATATTACCTTGCCATGGATGATGACGTAATATTTTCCATACTTGTAGAATTAGATATTCTTGGTGAAAATAATCTATAATAAAAACAATAACAATGAGTATACCAAAACAGGTTATATTATTCTTATGTGAATAATGTTTAGCATTGGTGTTTCTCTATGGGTAACCAAGTCTTAACACTAGATACATCTATGAAAAAATGAAAATTTAATAACTCATTTCAACGAATAACCCCTAATGTATAAACTATATCCCCTATCTGTTAATCCTTAACACTTGTCCTCAAGATACTAATTTCTAAACCCTAACCCCCATCTCTTGATGTATAGTTATTAACCTTTACATCATGTATAATCCCTATACACCTTTAACCCTTATCTCATAGCCCCTAACTCTTATCCCTTATTCCACGATGCACGTATAACCCTATATCTTACTCATAATAGAGTATATAATTAATTAATTGATTGATTTAATGAAATAGCCAGAAGGAATTATGCTCATGGCACTACTCAATGGCTAAACTAGGAGGAAGTGGGATTAAATGAGAAACATGCTCACATATGAAGAGAATATATTGAAGCTCTTTCCTCTTCCATGGTCAATCTCATCGACCAAAAAGACTCCCTCATCTGGTCTTTCAACCAGGCAAGGACCTATGTCCCAAAGCATGGCTACATCACCTTAATCTCAGACCATGTTGAAGAGCCAGCCCCTTGGTGGGGAGCCACTCTTTGGAAAATGAAATGTTCAGCAAAAGCAAAATTATTCATGTATCTCCTTCTCAAAAACAAATCTCCCACCCAGGATAACCTTCAGAAACAGAGTTTTATGGGGCTTGTTTGATGCCCCCTCTACAAACAGACCTCAGAGGATATTCCCCACTTATTTCCGCACTTCCCATTCACAAAGGAAGTCTAGTCCAATTTAAATTTTGCTCTTACTTTACCTGAAACCTCTCAAGGAACCTCTATTGATGAAGCCCTAAAATCTTGGCTCCTTTCCCCCTCCACAAATATCTCCCTATCATTATATCCTAGGGTATATGGATTTCCAGAAACCATGCCATTTTTGAATACTTTGAACCCTCCCCCATCCATAACTCCTCCTCCTCCCTATCCATCCCCCTCTTCTTCCCTCAAACACCCTCCTGAAAATTATCCCCCTCTCATTCGCCTCCAAATATTGACCCTTCTTTACCCTTGTCTTTCTTTGACAAGGAAGCCCAGGGCTCCCTCTCCATTGGTCTTGCCAAGGGAATCCTTTTCATAGACTCCGACACAAAAATATCTTTTGTTTCCCATCTGGGCATTGCCACCAACAATCTCAGTGAATTTTGGGCGGTAAACCTTCTCCTCACCCTAGCAAAGGAAAAATGTTTAACCCACACAAATATTTTTGGAGACTCCACTCTTGTGATAAATTGCATAAACTAAATTCAAACACTGCACACATTCACCCTTCATCCAGTTCTGGAGGACATCATACGGTTTTTTTCATCTTTCACTCATGCCACTTTCTCCCATGTCTACAGAAGATGGAACCAAGAAGCGGACAACCTCTCAAAGGTTGGACTGGACCTGTACCAAGGCTGTTGGAAAGCCTGGGAAGAGAGCCCGTCTAGCTCCTCGGAACTTTTGCGCAACTCTAGGCCCTCTCTTTGAATATTTTTTTCTACTTTTTCAATCACACAGGGCACTATTTATATCTCTTTTTTATGTCAGTTTTTACAACTACTCTTTTAAGTTTTGTGTTTTTTCTCCCTTAAAGGGAGAAAAAATTTGAAGACACTATAGACCTACAAGGTGAGCATGACTAGTTTTGGAATGGAGCAAAACTCCAGCACAACTCTATGAGGCAAGACAAACCAAAAAGAATGCAACAACATATACTATTGTAACTTTGTCTATTATGAATCAAATTACTTGCTTTTTTCCACGGGAAAAAAAATGATGGATTTAAATTATTACTTAAATATTTATATTAATTATCTTAATAATTATGTAATTAATTATTTTATTGGTTATTTTATTAAATTACATAATTATAGTTAATAAAAAATTATTTTGTTTAAGTTCTTGTCAACTTTTATAAATGATATTATCTTTATCGCATTCTGGATCTCACATCTTGACTCTAGCTCAATAAATGATCAATAAATGATTTTAGTAATTTTGACTACTTTATACATAAAAAAAAATATCATTTAGATTAACAATATTAATAATTTTATTCAATTATGTAGAAGAGAGCAAATATCATCTTCATGTACTAAATGCAACAATACCAATTGACCTATAACTAGTTCCAAAATAACTAATTCAAAATGTTCTAGTAATTCAGCATCTAGTGCCCACATTCTAAGTTCATTATTTCATTTGATATTGAATAATATGTATTTAATTATTTAAAACAAATTCCTAACTAAATTTTCATGTATATCACACTTATTATATAAAAAATCCCAATTTTCATGTACATCACACTTATTATATACAAATTCCCAATCTAATGCCTTCGAGGCTTTTTCGTGTTATTTCAACACATGGTGACAAAATAAGTGTACATAAATTAATATATATCATTTTTTTGAAGCTTATAAAATTATTATGAAACTTAATAATAATAATAATAATAATCTATTTTTAAGGTCACGACCAAGCCACACCAAATTGGTATATGAGACCCTCTTGTTTGTGGGACAAGGGATCCCCCTCCGCCCAGCGATTTGATTGGTAAAGTCTACAGAGGTATACATACCCTACTCCCCTCTGGATTTGAACTTGTGACCTCTTAAGAGGAAACACATGTTCTTAACCATTAGGCCCACTCAGGCTGTATATATTGCATATATGAGTATGCGCTCCACTTGAGACCAAATTCGTTTACTACTAGTTCTTCCTTTGATGTCGAAAATGTATGTTTGTCATTTATATATATATATATATATATATATATATATATATATATATATATATATATATATATATATATATATATNTTTATATATATATATATATATATATATATATATATATATATATAACCAATGATTATATATGCATTTTTTTATTCTCATGTATGTTATGTAATTTATCTACAATTTCTAAAACAAATGCCTCCAACGCTATTAAATTTATCATAATATGAGTTTTCACGATGACCTTTTCCGTTATTAATATATGTATATGTACTAGATTCATAGGAGTCCATTTAGAATTCATTGTCCTTCAACCAGTAAGGAATGTATACAAACATGCTAGGTTTAAAACTAGAAGACATTTGTGCGACATGGCCATAAGATATAATGTTGACCAAAAGCCTTTTCTGTAAATTGTTAACCTCCATCTAGTAGGAGAATAGCAAATGCATGGGTACATGGAGACAATTATGGGTAGCTTTCCTATGAAGCATCGGTAGTTTGTGGTTGTTCCAAATGCAAAGGATGAGGAGATGCAAATGTTATTTTGTAATGGATCATTATGGATGTGATGGTAATGGATATATTCTCCCTACAGTGGATCCAAATCTCATATCTCTTGTAGAGCACACAAGCAGGAGATTTATTACTCCCTCCCCACCTTAGAAAATTGACATCTTATCAGCCAACCATTAAAAGATTCTTTAGATTCCCTTATAGATTCGTCATCATCTGCTAAGAGTACAAATGTTAGTTTAGTTATTAGGAGGTCAAAAACCCTATCTACACATAAACTATCCAAGTCTATCCATATAGTGAATGTCTAATTTAGTGTGAAACGAAGATATTAATGATGGAGGTATTCATGACGAAAAAAAAGCATTGATATAGAGTCATATAGTAGATTATTGTATAATGCATGGCTTGTCTCTAGGCTTATGCCCTATGTAGCAATTCCTTTCTCAATACTGCAGAAAGCGTTTCATCATAGGTCCTTCTAAAATCCTAAAAAGGAGCTTATGCCTATTTCTATTAACATTAGGAGAGGTTACAATAATGTTTTTCTATGGGCCACAACTTCTTCAAAATGACTATCTCCAATTAGCAAATGTACCAATATTCCATGCATAATTATTCAATTTGCATTATTCATGAGGAGAACTACAAGGTCATGTATACATAGATGGGCATGCATGGGAACACTGGAGGATTCATTAATAGCTCAAGGAAGACACGAGTGAAAATTATATTTTTATTACGTGTCAAAATAATTAGGAATATTTCATGCTTGAAATTGTACAATCATAATGTTATTATTGTTATGATCCCGGATTTATCTCTTAGACATGAGTTGTATGTGGATTATAATTATAAAATGGATGACTCCTTGGGGAAAAAGAAAAAAAATATGGCCTTCCCATAGATGTCTCCGTGGAACCTAAGAAAACTCCAAGAAATGATATAAAGATTGCATAATTTTCATATTTGAGAGATCATACTTGAAAATTTGTAATAATGGACAATTGAAAGTCTTAGTAACAAATGAGTTAATATTGTGTTATTTAAATTGTCATGTAAAACATTCTTAGTATGTTAATTTATGTTTATTTGTGAACATTGTGGGTTTTATAAATATAATGTAGATGTAGGTGGTGAACTAAATGGGGCTAATCTAACCAAAGTAAATTGACATGACAAACACAACAATATGTTCATACTTTTTATTCTTGTGTACAATGTTTTTTCACACTTAAAATATTTATGTTGCTTACTATGGACAATGTAAATGTTTTTTACATTTTTTATACTAATGGATACAATATTAATGCATCTAAAATTAAAATGTTGACTTTTATTTTTATATTTTTATATTTTTTATTAATGCATCATTGGATCTATGATTTTGGTTTGATGGATTGGAGGGGTTGGTTGTTATTTAGCAATTAGGGGTGTTGGTAGGTTAGTCGATAAGGGTTAGGATCAATATGGATTAGTCATTAATTTTAGTCATGGAGGGAAAACCTGGCATGTAATCCATGGAGATTGACTCCCAAGGCTTGTCTGGGGTAGGTAGAGGAGTGTACAACCCCTGCTTCTTAATGGCAGGCTTAGCAATGGCACGAGCAGTGCACGATATAATATACTTGTTGACATCCTATCGGAGTTTTTTCCAACATAAATACTTCTAAAGTATTGCTGCTACCTTCCCCACACCAAAGTGCCTTTCCACCCAACTGTAATGTTCCTCCCAAATTATCTTTGCATGCTAGCTTGAAGGAACACAAAGATGGCCCATATAGCACAAAATTCCATCCTAGAGGTGAAAGTCTAGAACTTGTTTACCTATGTCCAATGTCTGATATGTACTAGTTAATTCAAGGTAACTTTCATACAATTGGGGCCACCTGGAGGTCTTGTGCCCACAAGAGTTAAGAATTGTGGTTAATACTACAACAAGGGGGCGATTGAGGTGGTCTACAACACGATTTGTGTTGTCCTTCTTATACGTAATGTTAAAGTGGAATTGTTTCAAGCACATCGACCACTTTTGCGGTTGGTGTTGAAGATCATTTCCTTTCCTAGACTATAATGCTTACACTATTGGCACACCTACATAATAGAGTACATCTCCTTTTCATATGTGGGATACATGTGAATAGTATCAGAGTGTCTCATTGTGATAGGACACCATATGTCCATGCTAAGTGAGGATTGCATCAATAGCATAGTTAAAGGTATTTTTCTAAATCTTGAATGGTTGTTGTAGGTCTGGAAGTGTGAGGATTGGTGTAGAGCATAGGAAGTGTTTCAAATCCTTGAATGCTTTTTTTTGTGACTTAAACTAGGAAAACTTATCTTTAGCTCCACTCTTGGTCACTTGGCTTAAGGGCCAAGTGATATGAGAGAACCCCAACATGAACCTATGATAGATGTTGGAAAGGCCCAAGAAGCTAGAGAGCTCTGTTATAGTCATTGGGGCTAGCTAATCACAAATGACTTGGATTTCGATTGGGTCCACATCCACCCCATGTTCATTCATGATGTATCAAAGATATTGAATTATTTGCATGCCAAATGAGCATTTCTATAGGTTGGGATATAACGTGTGTTTTCATAGTATGCTCAAGATCTGTTGAATGTGCTACAAATGTTTTGTCCAAGTTTTGTTGAAGATGAGGATTTTATCCAAATATATGACCACAAAAGAGTTTCTGAATGGTCATAAGATATCATCTATAATCCTCAAGAATGTTGTTGGAGCATTAGTCAAGCCAAAAGGCATGAAAACTACTCTAAAAGGTCTAAATTAGACTTGAAGGAGGTCTTCCATACATTAGTTTGTTCAATTGGGACCTAGTGGTAGCCCGAATTTAGATCAATCTTAGTAAAGAACTTGGAATCCTTAAGTTGATCAAGAAGAACTTTAGTCTAGGAGATCAAGTACCACTTCTTAATAGTGATTTTGTTTAGGGATCTGTAATCAATACAGAGTCACCATTTCCCATCCTTCTACACCAATACAATTGGGCTCCCACAAGTCGAGGAGCTTGATTCGAGAATGTGGCCCTTTTGTATGGGCTCATGAATTTGACACTTTATTTCCTCATTATCCAAAAGAGGGCATATGTATATTGGGCCATTAAGTAAAGAAGCACCATGTATCAAGTCAATTGAATGTTTGAATCGACAGTGTAGAGGCATGTTCACAGGTGAGGCGAAGATATCTTTATATTCCTCCACAATATTGTCCACCTGTGTATGTTGTGTAAAGAAGCCTCACGTTGAGGCGATGGTGGTTGTAGTGACCTTTTGTTCACCTTTTGAACTAACCATGAACATGACAAATTTTCTAGCCTGGGAGATTACCTTTTGGCATTGCTTTGTCGAAAGCAAGGAAATTCTAGTAATTGGAACTACCTCTAGTACCATATAGAGCTAACCTCCCAAAGTAACAATGACACTATGAGGCATGGAGTCATAAATAGCATGATGTTTTCACATATAGGGTTTTCCTAAAGAACATCACAAACATCAAATGGGGAAACAACACACAATACCTTATTTTTTTAAGGGCTCGATGTTAGAGGACAAGTGTCATTGTTGGATGACATGGAGGTTTCATCCCTAGCTTAACCAACTTATGGTGTGTGGTGTTGTCGAAAAATTCAATATCTCAATGATCTTGATCCATATCATGTTCTTTTGGATACTATTGTCAATAATGAAATGTAGTGGCATCCCCTTCACCCACATCTATGAATGCAAAAGGCGATCCCCCTTCTCAAACTCCCATGACTCTTCTGGTTGGATCTTTGAATTTGCAATGGTAGCATTGGGTTCTGCTTCAATGATCTACTTTCCCTTATCCTACTCTAAATCAGAGTCTAAGCCAGAGTCTGATTCTTTTTCTTTTAGCTCAGCCAATAATGATTGTTTTGAGCGATATTCATCATTGTTGTGCCGAAGTATTTTTTCGAACTCGCACCACTTTTTAGTGTCCTTCTTTGACTTCCCATAATATTTCTTTGCCTCTGGCTTGGATTGATTTTCTTGAGGTCGACTATCCTTGCTCAATCCTTTTTTCTATGAGTTGGGGCCACCTTTACCATGCTTTTGTTGCAACAAATTTGCAAACCCAAACTCCCACGTATTCCTCTACTAGAGTCTCCCATACCCAAATTTGAGTGAAAATTATGGAAGATATATTCAGTGTACTATGACACCATCTAGTCTCTCTCTTAACATAGAGTTGTCCATCTCATGTACTGGTCATCATAGATTCCAACAGGGTAGAATTCCTCCTTGAGTGCATCAACAAAAGTTATCCAAGTGGGTTATGTCCTAAATTTTGTAGACTCATCTCCATCATGTCTCTCCCATTAACTTTCCCACCAATATTTGACATCGGGAAGGGCCTTAAGGAGTGAAAAAGTGATATTTTTTATGTCCATTTTTTTTTTAATATAGTAATAACCCTCTAATAGATTTAACCATTTATCCAAAACATCTACACATATCATTCCTTCAAATAAAGGAATGTCAAAGCTAACTCGTACCTTGAAGGGTGTCACACCTTTGAAATGGTTGCTTTTTGAAGGTGTCTCAGTTGTCGTTGGCATTCATCGAAGGATGTGGTCGAAACTTTCCATCATCTAGTTATTATGTTGCACAAGGGATTCCTAGAGAAACAACTTGATAGGATCTTATACTCCATCATATCTCCTTTCATCCTCCATGGGAGGCCACTTGGGATAGCGAGAGTGGTATTCCCTAAGTGAAATTAGTTTGAGATACAACTCTCTATACCATGACCTCGTCGAGGACGTGCACTAAGAAAAAACAAAGAGGAGATTGCTCTGATACCACTGATCTAGATTGTATAGAGAATGAAATGAAAAGAAGGAATATGAATGGAAAAACATGCAGATAAATATTGCAAGGAGCAAAGTAATATAGTGGGAACCCAAATTGTATTAATAAATGAAATAGGAAAAGATTGTGAAATGCAAAGAAATACAAACTAGCTAGAATGGTGGTATCTTATCTCTAAAGAGAGAATTTTCAGCTACACTCATTCAAAAGAAGATGTTATAAGAGGATTAAATGGACTTTTCACATAAATTATAACCCTAAAGATCCAAAACCCTAACCCTAGGAGATGAAGCACCAAAAGGATTGTGAGCTCTGAGGTGGCTAGTTGATACATCAACTTCCTGGGGACATAAATTTTGCATACAATCTCTATTTGGGGAACAAAATAGCTCATTGGAATGATCTAACTTAGAAGTACATTTTTTGGTAGGCTTGGAAATTCCATGGTAACCCCAGCCCCCGAATGGCCAAAAAAACATGGTTTAAGACCTCAAAACGGTCCTGAAATTTTAGGACCTAATAAATTGTAGATAAAAAGTCTACTAAGATGGGGAACCATGTTGAGTCAGTGGAAGAGGTTAGTGGCCACCGATGTCCACCTATATTATTCCTCCCCCCTTAGGAAGAAATGGTCCCCTTAGCATCAATTTCCCTCATTATACGGGGAAACTTTTGTTGAATTTGACTACAAGTGTGCCACTTGCCTTGGTGAAGAATTTGTCTGACTTTGAACACCCGATAGAGTTGTATGTTCTGCTAGAAAGTGTCATTTTTCTTGGTGTCGATGATCTGATACATTGTATCCTAATCAATGAAGTCATGATTGATTTTTTTAGGGGACAAATTCTCAGCCACCTCCAAGGGGTCCAATAGGGGTGGAAAATATGGTGGAAGCAGCTCCACAATAAATATTGGGTGCAACCCAAGGAAATGGAGAATACTCAATTCAAAAGTATTCTCACCCACATCATTCATGATCGTTTAAGGCCCATATTAAAGTGGTATAATCTTCTTTTGGGGGCCTATGAGGTGATCTTTCTGCAAATGCAATCACACCATATCACCAACCCGAAACTTGTGTGGACCCCGATGTTGGTCATGTCGTTGCTTGTACTTAGCATGAACCTATTGTTGGATGTGTTGGATGTGTTGGATATGTTCAACAAATTTTGCTTTTGTATCTACCTTGGTTTGAGCATGGGAGGACTCTTTTGGTGAAGATGTAATGGACAGAGCTACATCAATGGGGGGCAATGGTTGGAACCCTGAGGACACTTTAAAAGGGATGTTACCAATAGATTTTTGGAGGGATCTATTGTAGCTATGTTGAACATATGGAAGGATCTCCTCCCATGTGCATGGATGCTTGGAGTTGTACATGCATTGGATATGCACAATCATAAAATTGACCACTTTTGTTTGTCCATCTGTTTAGGGGTGGAAGGCAGTTGATTTGGTCAGCTTGGTGTCCATCAAATACCACAAGTTGGACCGGAAGGTACTAAGGAACCTATTGTCCCTATCTAGAATAAGGATCCATGGTAGCCCAAAATGAACCCAAACATGTTCAAAGAAGAACTTATCGGTAGCTTTGAATGTGATACTCTTCTTACACTGTGCCAAAATGGCCATCTTACAGAACCAATCGACAACCACAAAGACACAATCATTACCATGCTTGGTGGAGGGAAAACCTAACATGTAATCCATGGAGACTGAATCCCGAGGCTTGTCTCGAGTAGGTAGAAGAGTGTACAACCCCTGCTTCTTAATGGCGGGTTTAGCAATGGCATAGGATGTGCACAATATGATATAGTTGTTGACCTTCTATCATATATTTGGCTAGTAGAAATACTTATGAAGTATTTCTATTGTCTTATCGACGCTAAATTTCCGTACCACTCAACTGTAATGTGCCTCTCAAATTATCTTTGCATGTTTTCTTGAAGGAACATAAATATTCCCAAGATAGCAAAACAATTCATCCTAGAGGTGAATGTTTGGAACTTGTTTACTTGCGCTCAATGTTTGATATGTAGAAACAAATTCAGGGTATACAATTGGGGCCACCAGGAGGTCTTGTTCCCACATGAGTTAAGAATCATGGTTAGCGCTACAACCGTGAGCCAACTGAGGAAAGCTACAACACGGTTTGTGCTTCATTTATTTTGCTTAATGTTTAAGTAGAATTGTTGCAAGTATGTGGACCACTTATGATGGTGGTCATTCTATAACTTTCCTTGTGTCTACATGAATTGTAGAGGCTTGTGATTATTGTGGGTGATTGTTTCCTTTATCATAATATAAAGCTTCCATTGTTGGAAGGCCTACACAATGGAGTACATCTCTTTGTCATAGTTGGGATACCTATGAATAGTATCAAAGAGTGTCTCACTGTGATAGGCCACCAAATTTCCATGCTAAGTGAGGAATGCATCGATAACATAGTCAAAGGCATCTATCTCAATCTCAAATGGATCCCATAGGTTTGCAGAGTAAGGACTAGTGCCGAGCAGAGGCAGTGTTTCAGATCCTCAAATGCTTTTTATTGTCATTCGGACCAAGAGAAATTATCTTTAGCTCCACCCTCAGTCAATTGGATTAAGGGTCAAGCGATATGAGAGAACCCCAACATGAACCTATGGAAGAAGTTGGAAAGGCCCAAGAATTTGCGGAGCTCTATTGGAGTCATCAGGGCTAGTCAATTACGAATGAATTGGATCTTGGTTGGGTCCACATGCACCCCATGTTCATCCACGATGTATCCTAGATAATGAATTCTCTACATGCCAAATGAGCATTTCTCCAAGTTTTCATATAACTTGTGGTGTAAATTTTTAAGGATCTATTGAATGTGCTACAAATATTTTTTCCAAATTCTAATGAAGATGAGGATGTCATCAAAATATATGGCCACAAAAGAGTTTGTGATTGGCTGTAAGATATCATCAATAATCATCATGAATGTTGTCAGAGCATTAATCAAGTCAAAAGGAATGACCAACCACTCAAAAGGACTTATTTAGAGTCGAAGGAAGCCTTCCATATATCAGTTTGTTCAGTTGGGACATGGTGGTAGCCTTACTTTATATCAATCTTACTAAAGAACTCGACACCATTAAGTTGATCAAGAAGATTGTCAATTCGAGGATTGGGTATCGGTTCTTAACAATGATTTTGTTTAGAGAGATTACCTTTTAGTTATACTTTGTCGAGAGAAACTAAATTGTATTAGTCGAGACTACCCATGGTACCCTATAGAGCTAACCTCCCAAAGCAACAATGACACTATGAGGCTTGGACTCATAAATAACATGATGTTTGCACATATAGGGTTGTCCTAAAATAAAATCACAAACTTCAAGTGGGGAGACATCACACAACACCTCATCTTTGAAGTGCTTGATGCCATAGGACATGCAAAATTGTTGGCTAATGTAAAGGTCTTGTCCCTGGCTCAACCACCTGATGGTGTATGATTGGAGGTGTGGCGTTGTTGGAAACTTCAATCTCTTGATGGCCTTGGATGAGATCATGTTCTTTTGGCTACCACTATAAACAATGAAGTGCAGTGGTGTCCCCTTTCCCACATCTGTGAATGGAAGATGCACTCCTCCTCCCCATGCACCTCTAACTCTTTTGGTTGGATCTTTGTAGTTGCAATGGTAGAACTGGGTTTTGTGTCAATGATCCGATTTCCCTTATCCTACTCTAAATCAGAGTATGATTCTTTTTCTTCCAGCTCAACCAACAATGATTGTTTCGAGCGACATTGTAACACCATGTTTCCCTCAGTTTGTAATCAGAAATATAACTTAATACTGTCGTGAGCCATGGCCTAGATATTTGTTACTATACATATAAATCAAATGTGTTTTTGTTTAATAAAGGAAGGCCAAGCAACTAACTAAGGTGTGGAGCGCAAGTACTAGCCATGATACCATGAGTGAAAACTGGTGAGGGGGAATTGGGAATTACCTTGTTTACCCAAAGAATTAACCTTTGCCTAATAAATCCTTTTTGCCTAAATCTATTTGAAGTTTACCCTTCCTTTGTTCAAAAGAAGTTAGTTAATTAGAAAATACCTGGTGGTTGAGCAATTAATTCTGCCTTCAAGAAGGTACAAGGAAAATGGTTGGATCAGTTGAAGTTGTCAGCCAGAAGTATCGTAACAAGTACCCCAATTCAATCTTTGGAATTCTTGGAATATTTCGTTGTCCTCTTTCTTGGTAAAGTTCATCTACCATGGCTTTCATCAATTGAAAAGCCTCGAAGAAATCGTCCTCGGATGCATAAGGACTTAGCTTCCTCGGTGAAGACATCCCCTGTTTACAAGGTCTCATTTGAATCTCTGGATTAAAATCCTCAAGTTGGCCTTCTCCTCGCATGAGTTTGGCTCTGGTGAGCATCCAATGTTTGCAATTCCTATCAAACCTTCAAAACCAAATGCTCTGATACCTAAAACTTTATCTAAATGTGAGAAGGTTTTACTGACAAACTTTACAAGTTAAGTTTATGTACTTTATGCGCTAGATCGATAAGAATGTGAAACACATAAACTTTACAAATTGTTGCGGAATAACAATTATGAAGTACGAAATTTAAAGAAGAATAGCAATTGCAGAATAAGGAGAATAGCAGTAGAAATAAGCAAGAGAGAAATAGATATGATTGTTAATGGAGTTCACCCAATGATGGGTACATCTCTGGGTCCCGCTTCAAGTGGTGACTACTTTATTGCTCTCTCCAAGTGCTCATTACATCAATAAGAAGCTTGCAATCTGTTACAAAAGCTTTCTAATTTGTTGCATACATGATCTCCATAAACAAATCTGCTCCTCTCTCAAAAAAAGCTCAATAACCTTTTACCAAAAATCAACCTCCTACATTTAAAAAATGCCCTTAAGAAAAAGGATCATAACGAAGTTGGTTTTAAGATCCAACCTTAATAAAATAGGAACCACTTTAAATGACTAATATCCAAACTATATCCCAAAATATCTTTAAATAATCCCCCATTTCACTTTAGTGGGCTTATCTATATGGTTTTAAAATAACCATATAATAAATAATTCCTCCACTTTATCATATGAAAATATGAGTCAAATCTAAATATGGACCCACGTTCCTTTTTCCATATGGGTTGAATCTTAAGAATGTGGTTTTAAACCCCATACAAAATATAGTGGCACAATATGTGGGTAGCGCATCTTTTATGGTTAATAACAAACCATAATATATGTTTCAAAACCCACTTTTGGCATATGAATAAATCGTGGCATGTAATATGTTGTATCCACCATATAATATGGTCTCCCCCTTATCAAATCACGTGGATCTTTTTTAATGGACTTTGCTCCATTTGTTTCAATACCATTTAAAATATAATGCCATAAACTCCCGTGGACAAATATTAAATTCGAATCCATAGAGTGTGGCATATTTAAAGGAGCGCGCGATTTTTTGCATGACTAGGCCATATTATATTACCAATAAATAAAATTGCGTCACATTTGTTTACCAAGTGACTTGATGCCATTGTGGTTAATGCACTTTGCAGAATATCTTCTGCTGAAGAGATTGGAGGTTGAATAGAACAATTTTGACCTACGTTCTTTTTTACCTTATCAGGGTGCCATGTGGCACCACTGGATTGGGCCACGTGTCACCATGTGGTTGGTTCATTTTTTTCATAACACTGCTATGTGTCAACCTCGAGCATACCATGTATTAACTCTGCAACACTGCCACGTGTCAACCTTGAGCATGCCATGTGTCAACTCTGCAAAACTGCCATGTCAACCTGTCTTTTCACTGTTGACTTTTTACCAGTTTGGAAAAAGCTTCATACTGCGATAACTTTCACATACAGACTCGGATTTTCAATCCGTTTACACCATCGGAAAGCTTGCGACGAGCACTATGCGATGATGTAGTTTTCTTGAGCATGGGAGAACTTTTTTTTTTGAGCATTTCGAGATCCTCCTGGATCAGTTGACTCCGGGAAGCTTCAGACATAAGCAAGTGAAGGGAATTTGAGGAGGGGGGGAATGTTTTCAAATGGAGACAAAGACAAAGAAGAGAAGTGCACGAGGGCACAAGAGAAGAGAGAAGATTTTGTGAGCAAAATATGAAGCTTACCAATGAGCCTCTGGTCGAAATGGAGCAGAGAATATCCAGAACTGAACTTGAGTAGAGAGGGTCATGAATTGATGCTTGTTAGGATAGGAACTAGAACTGAGAGGAGAGGACGTTGAAGGACTACAGAGGTAATGAAGGGACTCCCTTGTGTAGTTATATCCAGCTAGGAAGGCATTTGAAAGTTCGTGGTGGCTTTGGACTCAATGGGTAGAAGGAATTTATGTTGTTGTCTACTAGTGAAGAATTGTGGCCTTCACATTAAAACCAAAAACTTTTGAGCAACCTGTGTTCCCCTGGTGGTATCATGGCTTCGCACGAGGGTGGCCTACTGTAAAAATATTAAGTGTAGAAGAGCCTATGGTTGGGTGGAGAAGCGTTCACCCTTAGTCGATTTTCCAACCCACTATTCCTAAACAAATAAGTGTACTAACATGTTTAATGGGTTTGATGTTTTTTCCATTTGCAATATTTCTATGTTTGTTTAGTATGGAACTATGGGATTTTTAAATGGAGTATAAAAAATGAGGATTGGATGTTCATGGCTTTATTAATCGTATGAGTAAATCTTCCTTATTGATGTATGTCTCTATGAGATGGAAATACATATGGGGAAATTACATTTAATTCCCCTTGAATATCCAGTAACTCTTTCTTGGGAGATTTTATAAACTGATAAGTCATAGTCTCCCATGGTTGAAAACCCAAGACCAGAACATGCATGGATTTCCTAACTATATAATTTATGTAATTTATGAAATGACTTTGCATAATGGGTCATCCATGTTTGATTGATTATGCAAAGGAAACTAGGTTCCTAGCCCTCAAACGACTTTGAGAAAAACAATCACTGGTAAGGGATTGGTTTACTAGGGTTATTTGAATCATTACGTGAGCATAGAGTGTGAATGAGTGACCTGGAAAGGCAGAAAATGATTAAGTGTCGAGAGGTGATCTCGATCATCCCTCAGTGGGATGAGAGGTGATCTCAATCGTCCGTCAGAAAACTAGGCATCAGAAGGATTCAGAAACAACATAAGGCTAAGTCGCAGGCGTGATCCCAAGAGGTAGTGGGCCATTGATCCACAAAAATCGTGACCATTCGTCAGAGATTGGTGGGCAGGAGAAGTTTTCCGGAAAGGCTTGTTTAGACAAGCCATGAGGAGTTGATATTCTGAAGAGGGGAGCTTGATATCCCTTAAGTGAGTATCATGTGTTTTCCCATCATTGGGAGTCGATATTTAGAAAGGTCACATGACCTTTCGGCACAATTAAACATTGTACAGCTTTTGGCCAGAAGTAGGTTCTGGACTATTAATCTTGATTAGTCTGGGTCATCCGATCTCATAGCTGGCATGTTGCCATGGGCTATGGCTTGTGAAAAGGTTATATGTGTGTCAATCTTGAGTAGACCGCGAGCAAGACCCGAACAAGCATGATCCATTGGATTAGCAAGGAAGGAATTCAGACCGTTGGATTTGGCAAGTCCAATGGCCCGATAAGAATCGTGTTGGTTTAAGGACCCATGTTAATCGAGATCATTGATCGGTACTATTTTCCAGCCATCTAATCTATCGGATTGACATGTTTCTTCGTGAGGAGCCTAGAGAAATGTGGATGCCACGTTAGCTCGACGAGACAACGTGCCACATGGGCATGCAGGGTCAGGGGACATGCCAACAAGGGTATATGTGTCTGAGACTACCATGTGGCAGAAGGAACATGAAAAGGAGACATGAATCCTCCATGAAGTTGTTGAAGTGAAAAGAGAGGCCATTATTGGTCGAGTACTTCCAAACCCAAAGAGGTGGACATCCATTGATCTCGGTTGATTTGGCTTGTTCAATCGTTTGAAAGAGTTGTGGTTAGGAGGTTTCCTTTGAGAAAATATTCCCAAGGGATGGACCCGATCGAAGGAGTTTGACCGTGGTGTTGTAATATATACAACATGAACTAATAAGAAAAATCTATATGTTTTGTCAAAATACATCTATGTGTTTTGACTATAATTTTCTTTATAGTCAATTAATGTGTTTAGGGCGTCATTCAGATGGAGGCAATGGCTTAACAACCCACATAATTATGATATGTACACGTATACACCTAACCTAACATGGGAGCTACCATTATCTAAAGATATTTAATGTGTTTAGGGCATCATTCATACAAAAGCAATGCCTTAACTACCCACATCATTATAATGTGTACATGTATACCTAAAACTATGAGAAAAATAATTCATATAGACTTATATCTTTGCTCCTTTGGTTGCATTTGAACATGTCGCACTCAACATGTGAAAAGATTTTTCAATATTCATGTATGTGCATCCATGTTCCACATATCCTTAGCACTGTGTTTGGAGATTTCAAGGCTATGTTCAATGTTCCACGTATCCCTAGTAAAATATTTTGAGATTTTAGAGGTATGCTCAAGAACGGACAATGAAAATATTAGCAATAAACATAATTTACAATCAAAGGCAAGAGCAATTGAAGAGAAGAAACATAAATGGTGAAGAGCAAAGAATGTGAGCCATCATTGAATATATCTCAATGGGATGGGTTGTTGATTCATTAATTCATGAAATCCACCATTAGTAACACTATAGAAAGAGACAATAACAATATGAGGAGGGGATACATTCCAAGAATTATAGAAAGAGATAATAACAATATGAGGAGAGGATACATTCCAAGCATTTGAACTTGTCTCAATGAGTGCTAGTAGCAAAAGAATCGAATGTAGTTTAAGTGATAATAGATAACAATGAGATAAAGGCTACTTGGCATGAGTTCTACAAAATGTTTTAAACTTATGGAGTCTAATTCAATAAGTCATACTATTTTTTGGGTTTAGATTTTTTATCCCCTATCCTAGGGATAACTAAGGAGATTATGTCTCGAGGCCCACGGGTCCTAGACATGGAGTGTCGAGAGCCAGAAAACTTAAGCTTGGCCTTGGAGGGCCTATGTTTTCTTCAATGCAGCCCGTCTATCAGCAGCAACAACATCCATCCCACCAGCCTGGTCCTGAAGTAGTAGTGGGTCTTGCTCTATGAGGTAATGAGTTCGAGTATCATGGTATGTGTCACTCTGATTTTCAAAGCATTTGAATATGTTGCACTAAACTCTCCTTTATTTCATAATGTTTTCTTGGAAATTATTCTATTTAACTTATTCATACCTGGAGGGGTGGACAAAATGCCCTAGTAAGCTGGTTCTCCTTTAGGATGAGTTGCCAATGGGTGGGT
Organism: Picea mariana; assembly: GCA_032191745.1. Lineage (NCBI taxonomy): Eukaryota > Viridiplantae > Streptophyta > Pinopsida > Pinales > Pinaceae > Picea > Picea mariana. The sequence goes on along the minus strand of JASDQU010102904.1, from coordinate 235,009 downwards.
CTATGAAAGGTCATCGTCCATTCCTTTCATACTCACCACTTTTCATCATTATTCCTCTCATATTCCCCTACTTTGGTTTGGGCATTGGGTTTGCCACACTAGGAAGGGTTGTACCTTACCTTGTGGGAAGAAGGGGCTAAAGGCCCAGAGGGTAAAAGTAGGTAAAAGTAGCTTGAAAGAGTTAAAAACAAAAATAAAACCTTTGAGGTGCTTCGCCCATGGATTCCCAAGAAAGCAATAAAAGGCTTCTCAGTAAGAAAAGGGGACTCGTAAGATAAAATAAAACTCAAGGACTAGTTGGTGAATGGGAGGTCTCATCATGAGCCTACCTATTAGGTCCATGGGCATGTAGCGGTATGACACTACCATCTATCTGGTCACCAAACCAGGGTAGTGTCTCTTGGTGGCATAGTAAGAGAAAGGGGGTCTCATCATGATCCAACCTTCTCATTTCCATAAAGTGCTTGTGTGTAACACTGTCACCTTTGGTCACCACGCCAGGACAGTGTCCCCCAGCTTTTCCCTTGAAAAGAAAAAAGACCAAAAAGGCAAAAAGACTAAGAATAAAAGGCATTGAATGGGCTAGGAAACAATGGCATCCATGATAAGGTGCAGCTCACCCTCTACAGAGGAACCCACATGCAAGACCTACATTTCCTTGTTATCATTGCACCCTCTGCCCAAACATTTCTCTGACACCATTTCACACACTTACATGACCTAGATTCGCTCTCACCTAGGAAACACCCCAAACTTGAGGAGGATTAGCCCAATAGGACATCCTGACACTCTCTCCAAACCTTACTTGTTAAACTGCATAATGTCTTTGAGCATTTATCTGGGTAAAGGGGGGCTTAATGCATATGTTTGGGTAATTTGATTATTGGATGTGATTGACATTGCTATGATCCCTGTGACATATGATCACATGGAGGGCATACTTGTTGTTGCTACAGGACCTTGCCCGGTGGACATGTACATATGGGGAGATGATTAGCTCAGACCTCCATGGGGCTGAAAGCCCACCGATGGATGATGTGACCCCAATCAGGGGCAGAGAGATGTTAGAGACTTGCACCAGGGAGGAAGAAAGACTTTTCACCGGAGACACTTTGGTTGACCTAGACCCAAGGGTGATATTTCTCTTCCACCTGGATGTTGGCCTTGGGAGGCCCATGACGTCACATTTGTGACCCTAGACGTCACCCAGCGTCAGGAGTGGCATTATGGAGGCAACTGTGTGTTGATTGGCATGTGTGGCATCATTCAGGGGCTTGGAAGGCCTAATGTTTTGTAAACGAGGCTCAACGTCACCCTAGAAGGGCATGACATCACCTCTAAAAATGATTTTAGGGTTTAATTATTTGAATTTGTGTAAAAATTGGATTTTTCTTATAATTTGGCCATGTCAGCGTTTTGTTGACCTAAAATTAATTAAAGGTCATAAGTATTGTATAAATAGAGAGATAAAACTCTCATGTAATCATGATTCACTCATCACACAAGTGGTGTTCTGAAATTCGGCCCTCTTTAAGGGTTATTGGCTGAAACTAAGTGGTGTGCAACTTTTGGGGAGGCAAATCTTGGTGTATTTTGGAAAATTTTCATGTGGAGGATCTTCAACTAGGGTTTATGCTTTATTATTCTTGGTGAAGTAAGTAGAAAATATGCATTTATTTATTGTGAATGAATGTTTGTGATGAATTTACGTGTTTCATGTCAAAGATTATGAAATTTCTTGCTTAAAACCCTAGGAGAAAGACATATGTTACTATCTTTGTTCTCTATAATCTTCCACTTGCTAAGATTTCTTGAAAATAACCTATCTAGAAGTAGATACTAGAGCCCTAGCATTGTGGCCCTCTAGTAACCCTACTTCATTGCCTATTGCATATTTTATTTCAATTTGTCTAAGGAAAAGAGAAATCACTAGGGCCTAATTTTTATTACTTTCTAGCAATTATCTCTGGGACTTGGATTTTTAAGGCCTTGGGCTACCAACACCTCTCTCATCCCCTCCATCCCCTTAGGCTAGATATTATCATTTTTATTTTCCCCTAAGAGTTGTTGCTGCCATCATTGACTCCATTATCCTAGAAGGCACTAGTCTACCCATTACAAGTGTTGATTGATCAAACAATTTTCAAAACATCTTCTCTTGAACACCTACTAACTCCTACTAACCTTACATTAGCCTAAATCATTAACCTACTTGTTGTTGTTACAAATGATTGCTACAACCATCTAACAACAACAAATTAACCCTAAAAAGTGATATATTATGCTAGCTAGATGTTACTAAAACTGTTTGTGACTATTTATTATCAAATTGCCTAGTTAAAGCTATTATTTCAAGTCTTTATTCAAGCATTTTAGAGTATAAATCTTGTGGCTGCTACAAAATACTCATTGTTGTTATAAACTGTTACATTGCTGCAAATTTACATCAGCTAGTACATTTCTTAAGAGTTCATTGTCTTATGAAGCACTAATATCATTTTGGTACTTGGAAAGTGCCCCTTTTTGCTTTGTTGTCTTGTTTTGGGCAGGTACACAATAATATTATTTTTCTTCATCTTCAATAAGACTTAAAGAACCCTTTTAACTTGAGTGACATGTGAGAGGGGAGGGACTTTCTTCTATCATTTGTCTTAGCCTTCATAAACCCTCAGGTCATGGGGACGTCTCCCCTAGGGTACCGCAACATACTTCTAAATAGAAAGGGATTTCCTATTAAGGTGACAGTGATATGTCATTCCTAGTTACGCCAATTTTGATGCACTTGTCTTGGGCTTTGGGAAAGTACAAATTGTGCAATAACAAGATTCATACAATTATCACTGGAAAAACAATGTCCACCAATTTTTTTTTATCTTGAATAGTAAAAATGACAAAAAAGATGTGCCTAGAGTTGAAAAATAAGTGGTTCAAGTACCATGCCTTAAAACCAATTTATATAGTAATTGTTGGGGAATGGGGTGGAACATGACATGAGACAGAAAAGATAGTATTGTAGATAGTCGAAGAGGAACAAAAAAATTGAAGATAAAGGATGGTGTCTAAAGACACCATTACAACAATTAAGCAAGATGCACTGTGATCAGAACATCACAGTTCATATTGGATCTAGATCGCGTGATTTCCATGATGAAAATGACCCAAGGGTCTACTTTTTGTAGCCTGAGGATATAACTGATTTCCATAGAATCTAGAAGATCTTGTCCACATGTAACCTTCGGTTGTCATATTTGACTTCGTCAAATCACCTCTGTCAATTCGGCTCAACAGGGATGCTCAACCCAATAGCCTACGCATCCAACTTGTAGTCTATTTTTGGGTTGTTCGATCCACCACTCGACTATCTTTGATTGTTGGTCAATTGTTCGACCAACAGGCACGTCGACGACTCGACCGACTAGTGTAGTGTGTTGGTCGATTGCTCGACGAACTGTGTCTAGATGTGGGTCGACCTCTTGACCAACTAAACCCAGAAGATGTGTGATGAACCATAAATGCTTGATGTTCCAACCCCCCCCCCCCAAATCAGCACAT
>JASDQU010102904.1:186636-231269 GCA_032191745.1 Picea mariana | reverse complement strand
CAATATGCAAGAGAGACAACATTCTCATGAACCATCTGTCTCAAATAGTGAGCATGGAGCTCAACACGCTTTATCTTACTGTGGGAAATAAGATTATCAACAACCTGCATGGCACTCTAGTTATCACGGTAGATTGTAGTTGAGGTCTGAACAGGAAGGCCAAGTTCCCCCAAAAGTTGGTGAATCCATACTACTTCAGTACATGCTTGCACAACACCATGATATTCTACTTTTGTAGTCGACAAAGAGACTGCCTTTTGTTTCTTGCACAACCATACCAAAGGTATAGTGCTACAATGAACACATAGCCAGAATTGGACTTCCTATCATCATTGTCTCCAACCCATTTGGAGTCGGTAAAGCCGACCAATGAATTTGAACTTCGACGATATTTGATACCAAAATGAGTGGTACCCTTGAGATAATGGAAAATTCATTTGACTTCTTTTCGATGGCTTTCTTTAGGGTCCTACATAAACCAACAAACAACACTAACAACAGAGGAAATGGTAGGTCGACTATAAGTAAGATAAATAATATTGTCGACCAATTGTCAATAGAGAGTAGCATCGACTGCAGGTGTTTGACAGGTTTTGGTAAGATTTACTCCATACTAAAAAGGAGTAGCACAAGGATTGCAATCAAACATATTAAAACGTGTCAATAGATCCATCACATATTTAGACTGTGAAATGAAAAATCCATCACAAAGTGGTAATACTTGAATACCCAAAAACTAATGCAAAGTACCAAGATCTGTCATGTCAAAAGAGTCAGCAAGTTGTTTCTTCAATCTAAGGATGAGATCATTAGTATTTCCAGTAATAAATAAGTCATCTACATATAAAACAACAATCAAGGTATCTCCATTTGTATGGAGTACATACAAGTTGTGATCAAATTCACAACATTTGAAAGCATTTCGAAGAAAGAAACGATTGATCTTAGCATACCAAGCTCGGGGAGCCTGCTTCAAACCTTAAAGTGACTACTTGAGTTGACATACCAAATTAGAACCTGTCACAAAACCAGGTGATTGTTCCATGAAAATTTCTTCAAATACGTCACCATGAAAAAAGGAACTCTTCACATCCACTTAATGGATTTTCCATCCAAAATGAGCAGCAAGGGAAAGAATCAGCCAAATAGAGTTCATCTTTTCAATAGAGGAAAAGGTTTTAGTATAGTCGATGCCTTCTTGTTGAGAAAATCCCTTCACAATGAGGCATGCTTTATGTCTCTAACCATTACCCTCATAGGTAAATTTGGTCATGTACACTCATTGAAGATTCACAATGTTCTTTCCTTGTGGTCGAGGAACTAAGTCCCAAGTATGATTCTTCATCAAGTAATGCATTTCTATCTGCATAGCCTGCTCCCATTCAGGTCGTCCTTCAACATCTAAGTAGGAAACAAGATCAGAAGTTTCAAGTACATGAGTCATCAAGAAAATGTTGGCATGTTTCTTTTGACTTCGAGTTCTTCATCCAGAGGAGGCATCTCCATCATCAGCTCCAACAACTTCAATTATCTTGGAAGCCCATCTGGGTAGACAAGAAACAAGTGAACTATGATTCATTTCAACAAGTTTATCAAAAGTCAAAGGATATTCAGTCGACGAGCTAGTCGAGACAAAGGATGATAGACTAGTCGATTTGGAGGTCAACGGTCTAGTCGAAACAACAACAAAAATTGATTTCCCAATCGAAGGACTAAAACATAGAATAGGAGCACCAGTTTCAGAGATAACATCATGGGGTTCATCCTATAGAAATATAGGGGAGGCATTCAACAACTTGATGCCAGAAAACTTGTCATCAAATTGTACATTTCGTCTGATAATGATTTTTCATTTGACAAGATCAAATAGTCAATAGGATTTCGACTCTTTAGAGTATCCCATCATGATGCAAGCATGACTCTTTGCATCCATCTTCTTTTTTCAATCATTAGGAATGTGATCCCAGGAAACACATCCAAACACACATAGGTGGCTGACATAAGGCTTTTTTTCCATACCATCATTCGACTAGAGTCATGGAAGGAATAGCTCAAGTTGACATGTGATTGAACATATAATTTTCACAATATACTACTTCAGCCCAAAAGCAAGGAGGCATATATTTAGCATACAAAAGACATCTATCCATTTCGACTAATGTTTGATTCTTGCATTCTGCAACGCCATGTTGTTGAGGTGTATGAGGAACTGACCATTGCCATTCAATACCAGATCGAAGTAGGTATTATTCAAAGGTTTTATTTACATACTCACCATCATTTTCTGATCTCGATCATTTGATGGGTCGACCACATTGTTTTTCAGCAAAGGCTTGAAACTCCTTCAACTTCTCAAAGAAAATGTTATTGTTTTTCAGGAAAAATACCCATGTGAAACAAGAGAAATCATCAATGAAAGTCAAAATATATCTTGCACCTGTCAGTGAAGGTATATTGGTGCAACAAACATCACTGTGAACCAGTTCTAGTAGGTTCTATGCTCACCATGATTTGCAAGAGTTGAATGGTTTCTGATGATGCTTTCCAAGTACACAACCCTTACAGACTCCTTCAGGGGAAACACTTTTGGAAGACCAGAAACCATATTCTGAGTTTCCACTGCCTGCAGACTTTGGAAATTCAAGTGTATGAGTCGCTCATGCAAAATTTGAATTTTCTCATCGATGTGAGCAACAAGTGTAGTTGGTTTAGGTTTAGGTCGATTCCTGTCACAGAACATGTACAAACTGTCCATCAAGTCAAGAAGCCCGTCGACGACAATCGACTTACCTTTCTTTGAATCGTGACCATAGAACTGATCTGGCCAAAATTCCATAATCTTACATATCTATGTTAGTTGAGAAACATATATCAAATTGGCACTGAGATTTGGCACATGATAGACATCAACAATATTCCCATGTTGACAAGAAACATCACCCTGACTAGCAACATCCATAGAAAAATCACCAGCAACATAGATTTTCCTCCCCTTAGCTATATTCAACCACGTGAAGAAGGACGCATCCTTATCCATGTGATGAGTGCACCCAAAGTTGACTACCCATTCATTATGCGCAGAATGAGACAGCAAGGCCTGAGAAGTTCTGACTTGGAAGGTGAAATTATCAATGGGTCAGCATACAACGGACACGTCTCCTTCAAGGTGTTTAACGTTCTCCTATAAAATGTCTCGCTTCTTATAGAAAAATTTATCCACATGTCATGTATTTCCACAGTACTGACATGTCTTCTTATTTCGACATTGTTGTGGCACATCTGCCTGTCTCTGAGGTTTCTGGTGGCAGAATGCAGGTTTCTAGGTAGAGACATCAAATTGTACTCTATCCATGGGATCCATCTATCCCTTACCCTTGAATAAGTGGGCCTGGTGTTTACCACCAAGCTTTCCTTCTTCAAACAATCTATGTTGATCAGTAATCAAAAGACCACAAAAAGCTTCAAAGGTGTAATTCTTACCATTTTCCTTGTGTGCTTTCCAATTAGTGCAAAAATTCGACATCAATATGTTGAATGGTGTTCTCAAGTTCATTAGGACCAAATTGATAAGATGTCCATCCTTCTTCAGATAGTTCTTTCTACATTTTCCTAATTTCAAATGGAGTTCTTTGACATGCGCCAAATATTCCTCCATTCTCTCAAAGGAATGAGAATTGATAGAGATCAACAATTTCTCGAACTGCATGGCATGGATCTCATCGACTCGGTCGAACAATGATTTCATATTCTTCTATACTTGATGAGGACAATTGATTCCACTCAGGTGAAATTGAATCTTTCGTGAGATGTAGGTCGTGATGACCCCTACAACTTCATCCTTCTCGCCATCAACAACAAACTTTTCCTGGTCGTTTGTTGGATCTAGAATTGCAACCTTCGTATATTGCCACAGTCCTTTTCTCTTCAGTAGGGTTTCCATATACGGTGCCCATACTGCATAATTTGATCCATTCAGAACAACAAGAACAATCTTCGAAGCCATCTTTGATATCTAGACAGAAACTGGTTTATTTCAATAAGTTCCAATTAGGAAAACATTGACCCATAGTCAATCAAACAATATATCTGAATCAATAAGATTTGTAGATAATAGGTTGAGGTTTTAAACCATCGGCTCTAATACCACATTTGATAATGGGGTGGAACACAACATGAAATAGAAAAGATAGTACTATATATAGTCGAAGAGGAACAAAAAATTTGAAGATAAAGGGTGGTGTCTAAAGACACCATTACATCACTTAATCAAGATGCACTGTGATTAGAACATCACACTGTATATTGGATCTTGATCGCATGATCACCATGATGAAAGTGACCCAAGGGTTCTAATATTTATAGCCTCGAGATCTAACTGATTTCCATATAATTTGGAAGATCTTATCCACATGTAATCGTCAATTGTTAGATTTGACTTCGTCAAATCTGCTCTATCGAGTCGGCTCGACAGGGATGCTCGACCCAACCCCTACACATCCAACTCGCAGTCAATTGTTGAGTTGGTCGATCCACCTCCCAACTATCTTCGATTGTTGGTCAATGTTTTGATCGATAGGCACGTTGACTGCTCAACCGATTGGTATAGTGTGTTGGTTGATCACCCGCCGAATGTATCCAGATGTGGGTCAACCTCTCGACCGATTGAACCCATGAGATGTGTGATGAACCATCAATGCTTGATGTTCCAACAGTAATTTCACAAGTAGCATACCTTTGTTGGGATACATATCCTCTATAGCACTAGTAGCAACAATAGCAACAAGTGCAAATTAGCAAGCACAATAGTAAGAGAGAGTGAAGAGTATACTACTCCCAATAGAAATAAATGGATCTACCTAGGTTCAAATCAACTACATTTGGGTATGTTATTGGATATTCATTTGAATCAATCTAATCAATTTTTTATTCAATAGTTGTTTCAATGGGATCTACAACTAAATATTGATATCCAACAAGCTTAGATGTGATGGTGATGGATATCTAAATGGGATTGGAAATGGAACTACTCTCGACTCAAGAACTATTGCTTTTGCTCTGAAAATTTTCTTTGCACCTGAAAAAATTGTGTATGGATCTAAAGCCCAATTTGGACAAAGAGGGAGTTACTCCCTAACATGCTTTCGCTCAAGTTTTATTTCCTTTCTTTCCACTAATGTTGGGTAAACCCTTACTCTACCATCCTTTGCCTTTACTGCAAGGATTTGTCACTGGTTCACCCACTGGATCGACCATGTCAACAACTAAAGTTTACTATGCAATGGTTGGGTCTATTACTATTTCTGTAGAGGATGCTCACTTCACCAACTAAAAACCATGCAAAACTAGTTTTGCAATGTGTTAATTTTGAACATTCATGCCATCAATGTTTCCAAGGTTCAATGGGAAACATCATGGGGAATTACAATTAGAGTGAAGTTTGAACATGAAAACTACATGAAAGATGAAAAAACAGTGGCAAAGTCAGTATTCATGCCCTCCAAATTATTAGTCTCACTACGAAGACACAAAGTTCTTATAATTCCTCAGCATCATTGCGGCATGTTGAAATTAAATTTTTGCTTTACATTATAATTGTTGCTTCACTTATGTTAAACAATAAGAAATCGATGGAAGCAATCTAAAATCCTAGAGTGTGTACACACACTAGTTCGGGTCTTTGTTTGGTTATGGATCAAGCTTCTAGAGGGGCCTCTCCCTTGGCCCCTCAAGATCTTGAGGCAATGGATTGTCAAGCCATGGTCTCTTCTATAAGGAAGACAATGAAATCTCAACCAACTTAGCTTGTGAAGAAAGTTGAAAATATTTCAAAGGTTAAAATATATCCATCTTCCTCAAGGCTTAGGCTCTTGCATTGAAAGAAAAATGCCTTATTAGCTAGTTCAAAAAAATTTGGCCATCCCCTCAAACCATGGAAACCTGGATTCAAAAAAGATGGCAAAGGTTGATAAAAGGGAAAATGACTTACCACTTTTGTAGTAGGGGGTTCTACGCCCTCCTATTCAAAACAAAGGAATATAGGGACCTAATATTTAACAATGATTCATATTTTCTAGGATCCTGGGGATTGTACTTGAATAGATGGACACAATACTTCAACCCAAAGAATGGTGTGCCATCAATAGTGCTAGTATGGGTGCATATTCCTCACCTTTCCACTTCATTGCTGGGGAGATGACTCCCTAAGAAACATAGGCAATGCTCTTGGGTGATATATAGACAAGGCAGAACCAAAAGAAAATATGTTGGCATGTGCTTGGATCTGTGTAGAGGTAGACCTGAAAAAGGTCTTCTAGAAGGCATCCTCTTAAGTTTGGATAACTAGCAACATGAATAACCTTTAGATTATGAACAGATACCTTTTAAGTGAAAATATTGTCATGAGTACACTCACTTTGCCAAGGATTGAAAGAATACTTTCCAAAGAATCTTTAGCAAGTTCCTAAAAAATAGGAACAATAGAAATTAGTTAAGAAGAAAATGGGTTCCAACAAAAATCTATAGGCAAATCCCTAATCCTCAACAATGGGTACATCGGTGCATTTGGGAATAAACCCTCTAGATCTCAGCCAGCATCCAAAGGCAATGCCTTGAGTCCACACTCTAGAAATCCCGCAAATCCTTCAAATTGGTATGGAATGGGAACTCCCCACTGTTGCATAAAAGATATGAACTTTTGTCTCAAGAGGATCAAATCCCTCTAGTAGAAACCTCAGTAAATCCTCTCTCAACCTTAGCAGTAGTGGCCATAGCAACCCCAAAGAAACCTTTGGTACAAATAGCAACTTTCCCTTCCTTAGAAGATGAAGACAAGGTCTTTAAGAGACTATATTATATTAACAATGTTTATGAGCAGCTACCCCTCCCCCCTACAATAAATAATTCCAAGAATAAATATAAAATGGCATCAGAAGATGAGGATAAAGAAGAAGAAATATAGGATGGGAATACCCATAAAAATCCTAGAAGGAATACGATGAAAGAAAGAAGAGAGGAAGTAGTGGATAGGGACAAAATGATGGGTATGCAAACAACTATATACTAGTCCTTAGCATCTGCAACAAGTCCCTTGAAGACATCTAGAGGAAGTGTTCCATATAAAGGTGGTAGCCAAAAAACCTCATACAAATAATGAACGTCATCTCTTAGAAATGAAGGGGATTAGGTAGTGAAAATAAGGAAGCGGCCTTGAGGGACCTAATAAAATTAGAACAACCAACTATTCATCTACTCATGGAGGATAAAATGAAGGAACATGAAACCTTGAAGACATGATATAAGCAATGGAAATTTAGTGATGGAGTGGTAGTGAGCTCAAGAGGAACATCTTGGGGGTTTTGTACCCCCTAGAGAAACTATGTTTTGCATCTGGGTTTCACCCATCAATCACATCATTAGATGTGATCCAGATTATCTCATTATCATACTAGTAAGCAGTGTAATATATTCAATATATACATACATGTAGCTTACATGGAAAATGAAAATTGTTGGAGATCGTTGTTAGTGTTAAAGGATATAGAGCATGCAAGGAATATTATCATAGAAAGGGATTTTTATGTGATCCTAAACAACAAAGAAAAGAGAGGGGGAAACATTGTTAGGGACCCATTTAGGGAAAGGTTGGAGGACCTAATGGTTGAGTGGGACATGATTGATATCAAGCTATCCAGAAGGAAGTTCACTTGGAGCAACATGAGGCCAGGACTTGGTCACACAGTGGTTAGATTGGATATATTTTTAGTGGACAATGATCTCATGCTTCAAGATTATTCCATCAAGTCTTAGATTATCCACTCGGTGATTTCAAATCACAAACCAATCATCATTCAAATCCAAGACTCTCTTGACTATGGTCCTATTGACAGCTCCAAATGTCTTGTCAAGAAGGTAAGGGAAAATTTCTGATGGCAAGTCACGATTAGACCTACTCTCATTTGGGATGGCACTTCAAACTAGTATGTGGGCCTCGTTTCCACTTAATGATTTTCAATTGTAAACTAGAGAACAGATTTTCCACTACATAATTCTAATTAAAAATGAAACAAAGTATCTATAGTTGAATTAAAAATATTATATTCTACTATAATCATATCCTGATCGGGAACAATTCTAAAAACATAGACATAGTATGAAATATTATTACTAACTACAAAATTAGTTCATGTCAATCAATAACATGTTGTAACAATAAAATCATAGATTAACTCACAAGTAGTTGCAGAGTAGACATGTAACATTATCCTTGTGTCTATTAGAAATCACAATAACATAAGCATCTTAAATGGAATACATAGAAATAGTTCATATGGCATTCATTCAAGAAACTTATAAAACAAAAACATATGCAGAGTAGTCCCATGCACATTTGCCAACATTCATGACTTCAAAATTGGCTTCTGCTCTTTATTTTCTCAAAAATAGCAGTATCGTCTAATCTTACAATGGGAAAAAGTCCCTCAATATTCGATAGAGCTCTCTTTTATAAAACAAGAGAGTTTATCAACATCGTATAATTGTTATCATTTAATATGACAATTACACCTTATCATTTCATATTCTCATATTATGTGTACAATTCAGATTCTAGGGAGAAATATAGATTATACAAAATTTATGAGGCTTTCTTGGAGGCTAAGTCCTCTACATAAGCCATCCACACTTGGTATGCTTTGGTGATGTCTTCTAGCTTGCTCTATTAGAAAAACAGGATCGCGGAGCAACAAAATAAAACAAATGTGGAAATAAAACATAGAAGATACATAATACAATAGAGACACAGATATACGTGGTTCAACCAGTGTGGGATAAATCCACCAGAGAAATTGTCAGGTCCTTCCTTTTTATTATCCAATAAAATGAAGGGATACAACATATAACACACCCGTTATAACTTCATCTTCTTTCTCTCACAATATCCTCTCTCATAATACTATATTCACAATGATACACAGCTACAATACAATTCCCTCATAATAGAGGGTTTCCTTCTAGGGAAAAAGCCCTAACATAATTTCTACCATTATATCTGCAACCTTATAATGAACGGTCAAGATTTACTATGAAATTACAATATACATATACAAGGCAATTTTTCCTTCGGGGGATTCGCCCCTGAACCCCCGCCAGGGGCTCACTTACCCCCGAACCCCGTAGGGGGGGGAATCCCCCCCACGTGGAGGGGTGTACAGTATTCATGGGGTATAAACATGGTTGAAAACAAAGACCTATGAATCGGGAAGATAATCAAGCTCCACAACCAATAGCCTCCCACTTGGAGACTGATCTCAACAACTCCATTGTTGTTGTATCTGCTGGACTATGATCCTTCTTGGACCTGAAAAATTTCTCATATTCACCTTCATGCTTGAAGACTAACTAAAACTGAGCAGGAACTCAGTTTCTCCCTAGTTACTCCCTTTATTAACATGTCTGCGGGATTTTGTCTAGTATGTATCTTTTACAACTTCAAATGTCCAGCTTCCAAGACAGATCGTATGAAATGATACCCGAGATGTATATGCTTAGTCTTCGAATGGAAGGTTGAGTTCTTTGCAAGATGAATGGCACTCTCACTGTCACCACACAACCTTTTATTCTCCTACTTCTTTCCCAATTCCTCTGTAAACCTCTGTAACCAAATAATTTCTTTATTAGCCTATGTAGAAGCAACATAATCTGCTTCTGTTGTTGAAAGTGCAACAACCTTTTGCAGTTTTGAAATCCAACTTACTGTTGTTCCACCTATAGTAAAAACATACCTTGTGGTGCTCCTCATGTTATCTTTATCCCCTTCCATATATGAATCGACATATCCTTGTAGAACAATTTCTGGACCTCCAAAACATAATGCATGCGTAGCAGTACCTCTCAAATACTTGAGAATCCACTTTACTCACTCCCAATGTTCTTTACCTGGATTATTCGTATACATTCTCACAACTCCCATTGCATGTGCAATATCTGGTCTTATGCAAACCATCGCATACATCAAGATGCCAACTGTTGATGAATAAGGGACCCTAGACATGTATTATATATCCTCCTATGTCTTAGGACACATTTCCTTAGTTAATTTGAAATGGCTAGCCAATGGTGTACTAACTGGTTTTGCATCCTGCATTCTGAACCTCTCCAACACCTTCTCTATGTACTCACCCTGAGACAATGTCAATTTGCAATTTTTCCTATCTCTTTTTATTCTCATACAAGGGATTTTCTTTGCAGCACCCCAATCCTTCATCACAAATGAATTAGCTATCTGCATATTAGACCTTGCAACAAGCATGTCATCTACATACAATAGAAAGATAATATAGCTTCCATTTTCTAGCCTTTTAAAATAAACACAGTGATCAGAATGACATCTACTATAACATTGTTTTGTCATAAACCTATCAAACTTCAAATACCATTTCCTTGGAGCTTTATTTAGGCCATACAAGCTCTTCTTCAACCTTCATACCAAATTTTCCTTTCCTTTGACCTCATACCCTTATGGTTGTTTCGTATAAATGTCTTCCTCCAAATCCCCATGGAGAAAAGTTGTTTTTACATCTAATTGTTCAAGATGCAAATCTTATATTTCCACAAGACTTAAAATAGTACTAATTGAAGTTATTTTAACAACAAGAGAAAATATTTCATCAAAATCTATACCTTTCTTTTGTGCAAACCCCTTTACAACAAATCTAGCATTGTGTCGTTTTTTTCCTCCATCTTCTTCCTTCAACTTGTAAACCCATTTATTCTGCAATGCTCGTTTTCCTACAGGCAACTGAGCCAAGTCCCAAGTCTAGTTATTTACCAAGGAATCTATTTCCTCTTTCATGCCCTGCTCCCACTTCTTTCTAGTGTCTACCTACATTGCCTCTTCATAACATTTTGGTTCACTAGAATCAGTCAACAATAAATAATACAATGAAGGAGAGTATCGTTCAGGGGGTCTACTTAACCTAGTAGATATTCTAACAATACTTGCAGGAGTTTGAGGTACATGTTTCTCCTGTTGTTGTACATTTTGATTTTCTGGTACCTTTGGAATTTCTTTTTCAGTGATCTCATTAAGCACTATGTATTCTAGTTTTTCTTTTTCCTGTTGCTTTCCATGCAATTGATCTTTGTACATGACCTTCTCATTGAATATGACATCTCTACTTCTAATGATTTTCATAATCCCATAAGCGATAACCAAAATCATTAAGACCATATCCAATAAAGGTACACTTCTTGGATTTTTCTTCAAGCTTTGTTCTATTTTCTTTATCAATCTGGACAAATGCTTCACAACCGAAAGTCGTCAAAAATGAATAGTTTACCTTTTTACTTGTCCATGCCTCCTCTGAAATGCCACCATCCAAAGAACTTGAAGGTCCTTTGTTTATCAAGTAAACAACAATATCTACAACATCTACCCAAAATTGTAAGGGAAACCCCACATGCAATCTCATACTCCTTACACGCTCCATGATTGTCTTGTTCATCCTTTCTGACACACCATTTTCTTGTGGTGTTCTTGGAACTGTCTTCTCTCTACGAATCCCATGGTATGAATAGTAATTATCAAGCTCCTTTCTGGAATATTCACCTCCATTGTCTGATCTGAGACACTTCAACCTTTTTCCTGTCTCATTCTCAACCAAAGCTTTCCATTTCTTAAAAGTATCAAAAACATCAGATTTTTGTCGAATGCAATAAACCCAAGTTTTTCTAGTTGCATCATCAATAAAAGTAACATAATAACTAGATCCAGCAAGAGATGATACCTGAGCTATTCCCCATACATCTGTATACATAATCTCTAACCTTTCACTCTTCTTTTCTTTTTTGACTCTGAGAAACATGACTCTCTTCTATTTTCCATAAGCACAATGCTCACGGAAATCCAAATCAATTTGTTTAAGATCTGGCAACATATTTATTTTGTGAAGTATCTGCATCCCCTTCTCACTCATGTGTCCAAGCCTATGATTCCACAGTGTTGTATCCACTCCTGTAGAAGCTAAAGAGATAGAAGAATCAGTATTACCAGTACATAAATACAATGTACCAACCTTCTCTCCTTTTGTTATCACCAGTGATCCTTTGGTGACCTTCCACGCCTTATCTGTAAATATAGATATACAGACTTTACTTTCCAACTACCCTGTTGAAATTAGATTTTTCCTTAGATCAGGAACATGTCTTACCTCTTTCAACAACCATTGGTTTCCATTCTTTTGTTGTATGTGTACCTTTCTCATTCCAACAATTTTACATGGTGCATCATCACCCAAATGAACCTGTCCAAAATCACCTTGAACATAATCTAGAAAATGTTTTGTATGGGGTGTGGCATGAAATGAAGCCCCTAAATCTACTACCCAAGAATCAGAAATATTATCTATAGAAAGAATCAAAGCATCTTGTAACACATCACTTGTTACATTTGCTTCTTAATTTTTCTCTTGTTGCCCATCTCTTTGTTTCTTTGGAGCTTTATAGTCTTTCTTCAGATGTCCTTTCTTCCCACAATTCCAACACTATATCTTTCCCAGTCTGGATTTGGATATACCCTTCCTAGAATTCCCTTGGTTCCCTGATCCCTTTCCTCTATCCTTTTGTCTTCCCTTGTTCTCCATGTTTAATGCATTACCTGATGTCTCACCTCTTATTATGTCGCATTTCCTCGCTAAGGATAACACCAACAACATCATCAAATTTTAAAGTGTTTGAACTAGAGACAAAGTTACTTACAGCCATGACCAATCCATTCCAACTTTCTGGCAATGAGCACAAGATTAGAATATCCCTGACCTCATCATCAAAGTCCACTTTTACATAACTTAGTCGATTAGTAACTGTATTTAATTCATTTAAATGATCTGCAACAAACCCACCTTCTAACATATTCATATTAAATAATCTCTTCATTAGAAATACCTTATTGGACGTCGAGGGTTTTTCATAAAGTTTAGCCAATGTGTCCATCAACTCCTTCATTGTCTTTTCTTTTGAAATATTGAAAGCCACTGACATTGCCAGGCTCATTCCCAGTGTCTTTCTATCAAGAACCTCCCATTCTTCGTCCTTCATGGTCGTCAAGTTCTTTTCTATTCCACCCAATGGTAAGAATAGATCCTTCTGATATAAATAATCTTACATCTGCATCTTCCATAACTAGTAGTTTTGGCCGTTAAATTTCTCAACCCTAAAATTTTCATCTTTCGCCATTGCTCCCACTCGAACTAGGAACCCTCTTTTCCTGTGAGTTACCTTTCGCTCTAATACTAGTTGTTATAAAAACATGATTGTTGAGCAATAAAATAAAACAAATGTGGAAATAAAACACAGAAGATACACAATACAATAGAGACACAGATATACGTGGTTCACCTAGTGTGTCTACGTCCACAAGAGAAATTGCCAGGTCCTTCCTTTTTATTATCCAACAAAATGAAGGGATACAACCTACAACACACCCATTGTAACTTCCTCTTCTTTCTCTCATAGTCTCCTCTCTCAGAATACAATATTCACAATGATACACAATCGACTTATAATTCCATCATAATAGAAGGTTTCCTTCTAGGAAAAAAACACTAACATCACTTTGACCGTCATATCTACGACTTTAAAATGAATGGTCCAGATTTACTATGAAATTACAATATACATTTACAAGGCAATTTTTCCTTTGGGGGCTTTGCCCCTGAACCTCTCACGGGGGGGAAATCGCCCCCTACAACCCCCGCCACGTGGAGGGGTGTACAGTCTTCATGGGGTATAAACATGGCTGAAAACAAAGACCTATGAATCGGTAAGATAATTAGGCTCCACAACCAACATGCTCACCTTCATCTTTTCAAGCTCCAGCTCTCGATCACATATTTTGTCTACAACTTCCTTTTACATGTCCCTGTGGATTTTGTTTACAAACTCATTTGCAACTACAATTTTTTTTATTGGATGCATCAAGTGTTTACTCAGGACATCTTGGTTGACCGCAGTAATCTTCCCAATAGCCTCCTTGATTTTGTCTTGATTGTCTTCGACCTCTGTTATTCTCAATTTGCTTGGTCATGCTTGAGCAAGCTCTTCTTTACTTGCATGTTAAATTGTTCTAGCAACTCATCTATAGAATTCTACACTCTTGCACATGTTTTATTTGAGAGACTAATGGTATCCTTAACATCTTGGCATGATTTTTTCCACCCATCCATCAACATTTGAGTCTTTCTCTACTCCTTTGTGAATCGGAACAAAGTTGTAGGGGTTTCTTCATGTCTTTTCCACTAGTAAATTATTTTTTTAGAGGCATGTTTGGTCTATGTGTATTATCTCTTTAGCTCATCTCACTGATCAAACAAGCTAATGATCTCATCCTAATAGTCTTGGATTTCATTTAGCCGGGTGAAGAAGATTTTTTGTGCTTCTCTCAGCTCTTCATTGCCTCTACTAGCTTCTTCTCTTACATTGTCTAATGCATGGGGTTCATGTTGGCTTTCCTTCTATTCCTTCTCCAATTTATGGATCTTCATTTCATACTCAATAACCTTCATCTTCCTCTGCTCAGAAAGATCCATCTCTTCCTGGCGCTCAACTTTTATTCTTTCCATATCTCATGAATATCTCCTTCTTAGAGTTTCTCACTATTCCTTTTGCAGTTGTTCAGTTTCAATGGCCTATTGCTTAAACTCATCCTCCAAATTATCCCTCTATAATTTCATTTGTTCTTCTAATTATGCCACCTTTTCTTTATAGAGTTCCAATGTCGAACTTAATTCACATAATGATATTGAATATTCCCTTGCAAATACACTCAAAGCTTATGCATTATCCAGAGCATTAACTTGAGGATTTGCTCCCAATTTCCATGAAATCATTTTTTTGAAAGATACTTTGTTGGGGAGTTCTTCACCTCTTTTCCTTTTGGTTGATATTTTCTCGATTCCTCTCTTTGAATTGTTGTAATAATATTCACCTACATCTACCAAAACATCTTCTAATTCTATCAATTGAGAAGAGTAGGAGAAGTTTCCTAGTATTGGTCTCAGAGGGGTGTCAACATGGATAGGTGTATTTACCAGTGTAAGTCATTTGACATATTTAGGACTTTCCCCTCTGTTTTAATCATCATCCTATTTTATTTACTTTTTCCTCTCGGCCAATGTTAATTCCTCTTCATTCTTCCTATTTTTCATTCTCGTCTTCCTCTTTATTTCTCATTTCCTCTCTTTTCTTTTCTTCTTCCTGCTTCTCTGGTTCTGCTTCATCACATTTCTTCTGTTATGCCTCTACATCTTTTCAGGTTGCTTCTTCCCTTTTCTTTTGTTCGGATTCCACAATCCTTCTCTTTTCTTCCTCCTTTTTCTTGATTTCTTTTTCTGCTGCTGCATTTTGGGCTACATCTTCCCTTTTTCTCTTTTCTTTTGCTCAGTTTCAATAATTTTCTTTTCCTCTAACTCAACTCTTTTCTTGTCTTCTTCAACATCCTTTCAAACTACTTCCTCCTTTTTGCTATGTTCCTCTAATTTGGCCCTTTCCTTGTCCTCATCTATTTTCCTCTTTGCTTCTTCCTCTTCTTTCCTTTTTCAGATTTCTTCTTCTACTTTTTGTTTAACTTCTTCTTGATTTTGTTTCTCCCTTTGCTTGAATCTCTCTTATGCCTCCATAGCCTTATTATATATTTCTTCTTCTTTTTGCTCCTCTGCAATCTTTCTTTTCTCTTCTTTCTCCTTTTCCCTAGCCAAAATTAATTTGAATTCTTCCTTAAATATCTTCCTTCTTTCTTTCTCAGGTCTGTGTAATCTCTCTTTTCCTAGTTCATCTTGTACCATGTTTTACTCCTCTTCAAAGACTAGTCCCCTTTGAAAGATTCCTTTCAAATATTCACATCATGTGAAAAAGGGTGTATCAACCCCACAGACTTAATATGATCCCTTACAATTCCTCTTGGATCATGTCTTATGCGCTTTCCTATGAATATACATAGTTATTTCAAAGTTGTGGGTTTTGTTGGAACAAATATTGAAAATCTCTAAGCTTAGTGTCTCTCGCCAAAAGTTATGTCAGTTGTGCCAGCTAGCTTTAGAACCTTGTCGCCTGACGTAAGTTTTTCTTTAACCATTAAATCCTTGCATCATCTGGCGCAAACCTTCCCACTGCAGTGAAACCTCTAAACCTATCGCCATTTTCGTCGAGCTTTTCTACCATCAAAATCTCAAAGTCTTGCGTCAGAATTGGCCAAAATCTCAAATCTTTAAAATTTCCCAAGTTCTCCTATTTGGTCTTACTTCGCAATTCCTTGATTATCGAAAAATGTCAAATTATAAAGTCAAACTATAAGTTTTGTTTTTTCTATATATCATTATAAAATTATTTTATATAATTTTAAAAAATTAATATTTTATTTGACTTTGAAGTCTGGTTTAGCCAAACCCTTTGCACCAATTCTCTTTTATAAAAATTGTTGGGTCCACTACCCTTCACGTCCCAATCTCCGAACTATCCACCGTAAGCCACACACATGCCCAGTCACAAAAGACAACTCACACAAGACTCCAAGGAGAGAATCCACGTGAAGACCAAAGCAATGCACCATCTCTCGGAGACCAAAGAAATGCACCATATGTCCGAGCATAGAGAGCGCCAAGTATAAAAGGTGCCATTTCGAGAATTAGCAAAGGAATCCAAAGCTTTACCAATCAAACTTTCAAAGCCATAAATCGACTGCCACAACACGCACAGGTGTTTATTTTGAAAAGTGAATGCCTCCAAAATGTCAGTCTTCGCAGGGAACCAATTACATGGATGATTGTATTCTCTTTACGCCATGTTGCCTTTCCTAGGTCGCGCCTTCATTTCAAAAGCTTCTAATATCCCTGATCGCAATGCCATACTCTTCCAAATGGTATATTTGGATATTGTGGCGTATCTTCAACGCAGTCATGCTGCTCTTATGGATTTTTGGATGAACACTCATCGTTGAAAAGAATCGGTTAGATCGACTACATATGCAAACATGGATACACTTTTCAGAACCTGAGATTCTGGAATAAATTATTAAAAATCACCCGACCATCTGCATCATCGCCGGATCGACGCCTGTCGGGTACTTCGGGCCTTCGAACCTGCGCAAAGTTTAACCACACTACACTTCGGGAATTTGACAACCGGGGGGATTTTAATAGCCACTCCTCCCTTTCCCCGAAGCACGAAGGCCCGAAGTCGGGATTCCATCCATACGCATCAAACGATGGGCAAAAAATTTGAAGAAGCTTTTCATGGTATTCTAAATGATGAAAAATCCATTGTGAAGCCAAATCAAAGGATTTTTCAGTTGATGATTCACATGTATAAGAAATACGGCAAACATGATCAAGCTCACAAAGTTTCATGGAGAAATGGTTTCTAGGGGAATTCCTTTATCCATTGTTACATTTAATAGTTTGATGACTTCTGAAATAGATTACAAGGAAACTGGACGAATATTCAACCAGGCCAACACGGAAAGTTTATAACGTCTTATTGAACGCATATGCCAATTCTGCATGAGTTGAGGGAGCTAAAACTGTGTTCAAATGAATGACTAGAGACAAATTCCATCCTAAATTGTGCTCATATACAACTCTATTATCTGCATATGTCAATGCTGACATGGAAGGAGCGGAGAAATTTTTCGTCATATTGAAAAGAGGTGGAATTGTGCCAAATGTTGTCACATATGGTACACTAATTAAAGAATATGGCTCAACGCGTTGATCCAAATGAAAGAAAAAAGAATGGAAGCCGAGCTTCTGAATGTTAACACGCAGGTGGAAAATGAACAGATGATACTACGAGACCATCCATGAACCAAATATGCCACTTGTAAAAGCTATTAGCATCGGTTTTAAGAAGGTGGCAGAGCACCTGACAGCTATAGAATTCCAAGAAGGCAAATTGTTTCCATATTCCTCGAAACAAATCGACATTTCTTTTAGATTATTTTTGGCACAAAGATTGAGTAATGTAACGGGTTAATAGTTAATATTGTATTGGCGATTTAAATAACCATTTTTGGGGAGAAAGGGAAAGGGGGAACAGCTCGAAGGCCTTTCGGGGGCTGGGTTTGTAATGCCATTCCTTTCAGTAAATATAGAACAGAAGCTAAGAGATTCTATACCTTGTCATTGTTTAATTCTGACTTTTCTTGTATCGTTTTTTCAGATTTACACTCATTCTTTCTTCCTTCTTTTACATATTCAGTGTGTAATGGCTCTAATTCAATAATACCTCTGTTGTAGTCATTTATTGGGCGGCCTATTAGGTTCATATTTTCCTCTATTTATGTTGTGAGCAAAACAAGACCTGTAGCTTGACTGTTTCTGCCTAGATTACAAGTTACATATATGCATGTTTGTCTTTCAAAGTTATTTGTCATTCCTCTCTTGAAATAAAGATTAGACTTATCGAAACTAGATACCTAATTCTTTGTTTCACTCTTCTTCATTCCCTGTCTTCTATCCATCTTCCTTATTTTAATTAAATTAGGCAAACAAGGTCATGCCTCTTCGTTTCTGATTTATAAATGATTGAAAGGCTTGTTTCAAACCTAGTTCTAGAAGCCTCATATGATTGATCAAACAACAAATTATTATTTCATTTAAAATGTGCTAAGGCTTGGTTGTACTACAGCCTAGAGTCAACTCTTGCGACAACAGGTTCTTTACGGGCTTGTGGTACATTCAGTAAGTTGAATCCTCCTACCTTAATTAGAAACTTGTGCCAAAGTCTCTTAGAACCTATAACCAAAAAGGAAGTTATCCCTTCCCCTACAGTATGATAAGAAATCTCCCTACCCAATAACTTGTCTGAGACATATTTAGGAACTATATGTGGGGCTTGTGCACAACCAAACACTCTAACATAGTTGAAGTGTTTTTCAATATACCAATCACCAATGTCTTTGAGCACCTCAATGGCTCCTTGAGATAACCTACGAGGGTGGTGGTTGAATATGACAACAAACAATGGTACCAAAAAATAGCCACAATTGTCAAATAGATACTTTGTGTAATCAATGTCCTACAATTCGAAGCAATATATATGGACATGTGGTAGACTAGAGTTCCATTCCCATCCCATAGAAGGAAAACTTATTCAAGAACAGAAAACATCTATCAGATAGGTGGACATATAAAAACTTGGTTTTTTCATCCCTGTGGCCTCTCTAGCATTTTTGAAGAAGATGAATGCAAGGATTTGTCCCCAGTTGAAGACGTGTCCCACCTTGGACACACAGTATGTCATTGGCGTCCATTCTATATGGAAATGTGTGTAGGTTTCTTCATCTTACAACCTGTAGATCATAGATGTAAGTATCTAGTAGGTTTTCTTGAGATATTGTATCGAGTATGACTTATTTTCTTTCTATGCAAATTCTCTATCTTCACCCCGCCATTCTTCTACTAATTCGACATAGTTAGGGTGGTCCTCTCCAAATTTTTCCAGGAATGGATTATTTAGGCAAACATCAAGTTTTTATATGTGGTACCTGGTGTGAATGTCACTCGGCTTTAAAGAAGCTATCAAGACTCTCAACTCGTTAACCACTATGGTTGTGTTAACATCTAAATGGGACAACACCCACCTCACAGCATTATTGTAGGGAAAAAGCATGGGTCATACAGCAAAGGCATATATCCCACTCTTTTTGACATTCTGATATACTGTCAGGTCTTCGTCTTCCATAGGGAACTCTTCATTCCTGAATATATTGTATATATCACTCCATCTTGGACATTCCTCCATCCCATTGATGTAAGTTGTATCAGATAACAAGAGCTCATCTCGACTTATTGTTGGTGCAGGAACATTTACTATGGGAATTTTTCCCCTTCATGAACTTTAAGCTGGCGACATTGTGTGTTTGTTAGTTTCTATACAATATAGAGTAGAAATAAGCATTTCAGAACAATATAATAAAAAGAAAAATTTCTCAAATTAATCATGAACATACCTGGAAGCTTTAAATTTTAGCGCTGCAAATCTCAGTTAGCCAGAAAATTTGTTTCATAGAGCTCTTTTGCACTTGATTCTTTGAGGAATGAGTATTAAGGGTTTCGAATTAGGTTTTAAGTGTCTAATCATTTCCTATTATGTCTGCAATAAATTTGAATGGGCTTCATCCTGTAGCGGGTGGGAAAGGTACATCTGCATTAATGGCATCGGATGGAAGCTTTCGAGAGAGTGTTTTCGGATAAGAGTTTTCAGAGAAACGTGCTATCAAAAAGATTCGTATCAGGAAAACTCTTTCCAAATACTTTTCGAAAGAGTGCTATCAAGAGAGTCTCTTTGAAAATGTGTCCTCAAAAACAAGTACTCGGAAGACTCCTTTCAGAAAAATCCTCATTGGAAAGCATCTGAGTATTGAGCCAATCATACTATCCGACAGAGATTCCCTAAAGGAATATTCATGATTTGGTATCAGGAATCATGTCGACACATGCTTTGTAAAGGGAAGAGTCTTCACGGTTTATATGTATTTGCATTAATGAAACCTTTTATAATTAACCCTAAAGGTAATATATCGTAAGATTTAAAAGGTAAGCCCATGGAGAGAGATAAAAAGGTTAATTAATCGTTAATGAAGACTTGTGGTATAGTCTATTGGGAGAGGTTTTGTAGAAAGATTAACTCAGAAGGTAACACAAGCAACTTTTCAACAGAAAATATGAATAAGTATCCCCAAACGAATATTTGAGTACCAATCTTGGGAAACATGTTAAGATATGTTTAACCAAAGGCAAAGAATAAAAAGGTGTTAGCAATGCGCTCAATTATATAAAGGTATCCTTTGGAATAATCATAAGATATAGATTATTAAAGTAATAAAATGTACCCTTTTAACATTATGCCTTCGAAAGGAAATAGGTGGGGAACTATTGTTAACAATCTTTCAGCAAGCCTATTGGAAAAAGAATGTTGGGAAAAGCTCATCGGAAATATTAAATCCTATTGGACATTTCGATAAAGGGGAATCTAAAAAGGGGCATCTGATAGGATATCGGGCTTAGGATTTCGGAAGGAAATGTTACAAGCTCATTTTATCATTCTGATATAAAATAACTTGAGGATACGAGTCTTATAGTATTTCGGACGTCAGACTTCAGAAAGTCTTTGTGATCATGACCAAATATTCTTCTGATGGTGTGAATCTGATAGATTAGACCCGATAAGCTCACAGACTAATATGAACCCAAAGACTCCTCTGCAAGATCTGAGTTATGTACAAGATTCAGGGAATCCGAAATTGAATAATGCATTGAAATCTAAGCGAGATAGAGAAATAAAAGGTGGTTTTCATAAAAATAAGAATTAAAGACTGAAAATGGAGTCCTTCCTTTGTACATATTACAAAATTACCCAAACTTAATGAACCATTCTTCAGCCATAATATCCATATAGAATTCTAGTAAGGGGGGGGCATTTAATTTCTCATGGAATGGGAGAAATTGATAGGAGTTGTTGCAACCACAACAAATCGTGATTCAGTGGGAAGAAACAATTATCTCTATCCTTTAAATTTCGAAGGCCACATTGGAGTCTGAGAATTAAGTTTTCAAGAAACAATGGCACTCAACTGTGTAATGGGTTCCACATCATTAAGCTTTATTTCTGATAGTTATTGGAAAGTAATGGGGTATTCTAGATTTCCTTCTCAGTATTATTTGTAAGCCAAAACATGGGGTTAATTAATTAATTTTTTACCCGTGTATAATCCATGTTGGTGTCTAAACACCACACAGACACTTCATGTATTTGACAATAGGCCGATGTTTCTTCCTCATCTCTCTTTTCCATGCATTGCTTCATTTCCAACGAGCATCCATAGCCCTAACGAAGTTGCCTCGATATCGTATAATCATGCCCTATGCCAACGAGTGTCCATAGCCTCAATGGGTTTACTTATATTTCCCACACAATTTGGTTCTTTCAACTTCCTTCAAATTACTATGCCTTATTCACCCTTATAGATTTGTATATAAGTTTTTCTTATGCAAATAGGGTGTGAAGGAAGTGGGGCGATACTAGAGTTGCTTAAATATGCAAGCCTTGTCAAAAATTATAGTCCTCATGGATCCACCTTCAAAGCATATAGAAAAGTTCGAATTTAATGTGCAGTGAGTGGAGTTCATAGATATACCCAAAAGGACATCTATAGGTTCCCATCATGTTTGCATGTAGGCTCTAAAACTCAGCATGAGAGTAACACCATGAAAAGGTAGATACCACAATTACATCCAACTTTTGTATTGTATTTTCCCCAATGAAACACCTAAGAATTCTATCAAGATTGAAAATATGTTTTCATACCCAGGTCTCCTTTGTTTGACCTTAACACCCCTATACTTCTTGATATACACAGATCAAATTCTTCATTTCTAGGTATCTTTGAGATAGATATTTAGAGAAGACAGTACCTCCTTCTTTCATAGCAGATAACCTCTTGCTTTTAGCATACAATCAAAATTGACAGGGATGAATATAAGGTAAAACATGGAATTCAATTTAAAATATGGTTAGAAAGCATAAAACAATCAACAATTAAAACTATACAATGTCAATTAAAAGCAAACTAGAAAATTTCCCAAAAGGAAAATAATCAAGAAAAGAAACCTAATATATACAATACTACATCACTCAAGGTGATTAGGAAAATTACCTTTTGAGGATTTGACTATCGACAGGGAGTTCCTCGGTCTCCCCTTCCAATTTTTTGAGTTTGAAGGTCCTAGACCCAATTTTTCCATACACTTGGTATGGGCCAAGCTAGAGTTGTTGAAACTTGGTATGCTTCCCTTTGATTTCTTTGGATGTATCCCACTTGAGCACTAAGTCTCCAACTTGAAAGTCTTTGTCGCTAACAAAACTTCTGTCAAACCAGCATTTTATCATCTCTTGGTGCTGATCTAACTTCCTTTTAGCTTGCTCTCTTTATTCTTCTAGTTTGAGAAGAGTATTTAGACTATGTTGCATGATTGGATAGTTTTCCTCCTGGATAGATTGGGATAATTTCAGGGAAGGAAGGAAAATGTGAGTAGGTAAAATGGATTCTTTTCCATACACCAAGAAGAAAGGAGAGTTCCCTAGAGATTCTTTAGGTGTCACTCTATCAACCCACATGGCATTTGGTAAAGCCAGATGCCAATTTCTCTAATAGTCAGTTACAATCTTTTTAAGAATTCTTATCAAATTTTTATTTGTGGATTTTGCCAAACCATTTACCTAGGGTTAATAATTGGCAACACATTTTATTTTTATATTCTTTTCAAGAGCATACTCAGTTAATTTTAATGATGAAAAGTATTTTTCATTAACAAATACCAAATACTAAGGGACGCCAAATTTAGTAATTATGTGTGATTCAAGGAAATAAATCACATGTTTTTTGTTTACCACTTTTAGAGGTATGGCTTATGTCCAGTGTGTAAAGTAATCAGTGGTAGTCAAGATGTACTTGTGAAGCTGAGATGAAATGGGATTGATTTCCCCAATTATGTCCAAACCCCACGGTTGAAAAGGGATGCCCATTGAAAGAAGTTGTAAGGGAAATGTGGGATTTTTATCTCTTCTAGATGACTTCTGACATACTTCACATCTCCATGCATATCAGTGGAAATCGTTGAACATTGTGGACCAGTAATATCCTGCTCTAAGAATCTTATGTGGTATGGTGTACCTTCCAGAATTTCCTCCAGCAGGACCATCATGAAGTTCCTGTAAAACCCTTTTAGCATTAGATTTCTCAAGGCATCATAATAAGGCATCGTCATAATTTATCCTAAAAACGATCCCATTGACAAGCTAATAATGAGCATATTTGAGTCTAAGGACTCTTCTTTTCCTTGGCTCCAAGTATTTGGGAGAACTACCATGGGTTAAGTAATATTTTAGCTCATAGTTCCAGGATTCAGTAGGGACAAGTATATAGTAAACTTCATCTTCAATTGAAGCTCCTTCATCATATAACTTATCTTCATCACTAATCCGAAAATATCTTTTAAAGACTATGGTTAAGTTTTAAAGCATGAGTTCATTAACCATTTAAGAATTTGAAGAAAGAGGAAGAATTAAAGATATAACATGGCAGCCATAATAAGATATGTAGATCTGAAAGTAATCACAAATAATCAGCAAACCAAGACAGCAAAATTGTTAATGGAGTTTGGCAATATCACCTACGTCTCTGGGACTTTGTCTCAGTGGGTGAGGCTTTCTTATTTCTCTTCAAAGCTTCAAAAGTACATCAAAAAAATGTCAAATGGATTACAAACTAGTATGGATGTGTTCTTCTAGACCTCAACAACCCAACACAACTAACGACACTGAAAATAGTTGAGCGAAGCTCTCGAAAATGGCCCGCAAAGTTGCTCTCCTCAATGGCTTCCTTGCATAAAAATGGCTTTGACTGTCAAATTCCTCAGCATTTCTCATTCTCTAAATGTCTCCCAGGCTACCAAGAACCTCTGATTTATATAGGTTTGAAGTTGGAAACAACCTCCCAACTTCCTCCCAAGATCTGGCCTAAAAAAGGGCTCCAGATCCTCCAATAATGGACAAAATCTCCCAAAATCAAGCTTTAAATCATTAAAAATTATAACATATAGTTGAAAAACCCAAAAATGGGAAAATATTGGGCGCATCCCCCTTCATCTGGCCCATGGTCGCATGCACGCCCTCCATATGGCCTTGGGTTAGCTGGCGTTGGTCTTTAGCCCCTGGTCTCGACCCCCTTACATTTCACTCCTGGTCATGTGGCGTTGGCGCATATGGCCACGCCCTAACTCCCCCACGTGCTCCACCAACTCTGTTAGCCCCTGGTCAGTCGGGGATGGCCCCCGTCGACTGAGGCTTATCCCCTAAACTACGCCAAAAATTTAATTCGCATTGTTTCTATAAAAAGACCCACATGCAGCGGAGTTGGTAGCTCCGAGTTTGTCAAATCATATCCCATCTCCGAGGTCACGGGTTCGATTCCCCTGGAGGTGGAACAAACCTTTTACCCAGCCAACCTTGGCCAAATCCAGGGTGCCACGTGACACCTTGTGATTGAGCCACGTGTCACCCTAGGATTGGCTTGTACTACTGACACAGTTTCCTAGTGACCTACCACGTCATCCACCGTTCATCCCAGTCATCTACCACATGTCACTGCCACGTCAGCCTATCGTACTGCCACATCCTCTGCCATACAGTCTCGTCACCTTCCATGTCAGCCTGTCGTTCGTACAACCACGTGTNCCCTAAACTACGCCAAAAATTTAATTCGCATTGTTTCTATAAAAAGACCCACATGCAGCGGAGTTGGTAGCTCCGAGTTTGTCAAATCATATCCCATCTCCGAGGTCACGGGTTCGATTCCCCTGAAGGTGGAACAAACCTTTTACCCAGCCAACCTTGGCCAAATCCAGGGTGCCACGTGACACCTTGTGATTGAGCCACGTGTCACCCTAGGATTGGCTTGTACTACTGACACAGTTTCCCAGTGACCTACCACGTCATCCACCGTTCATCCCAGTCATCTACCACATGTCACTGCCACGTCAGCCTATCGTACTGCCACATCCTCTGCCATACAGTCTCGTCACCTGCCATGTCAGCCTGTCGTTCGTACAACCACGTGTCAACCTGTCATTGGGACATGTCATTGTACGGACTGCCACGTGTCATCTATACAATGACACGTGTCAAGTCCATACAGTGCCAACTCAGCCCGAAAGTGTCGAATCCAAGTGACACGTGTCACCTCCTAGTGATGCCACATCATCATGATAACATCATCATGTTGACGTCACATGTCATACATGTTGATGTTAGTGTTGACTTTGACCAATAGACTTTTTGCATGTTTGGGAATTTGATCAGAACACGATAACTTTCGCATACGGTGTCCGTTTGAGGAAAACAATATATGGTCAGAATCAACACGACGAGACGGACGCAATGGCGTTGTTTTCGTCCAATTCTAAGAACTTTTATTTTTAGGCCTTCCTAGACCCATTTGGTTCCTGGATCCATTTTGAATCACGCCTCCCTAGTAAGACCTTTTGGTTCTCCAAAAGGATNTCGCATACGGTGTCCGTTTGAGGAAAACAATATATGGTCAGAATCAACACGACGAGACGGACGCAATGGCGTTGTTTTCGTCCAATTCTAAGAACTTTTATTTTTAGGCCTTCCTAGACCCATTTGGTTCTTGGATCCATTTTGAATCACGCCTCCCTAGTAAGACCTTTTGGTTCTCCAAAAGGATACTAACCATTCATCAAGTGCGGGATATACCACCCCTCTTGTTCTTTGTCTTTAAACTCTGTCCTATGCACCTGTCTCATCAAGTCAATTGCAAAACAATCATGACCACTGACAGCATATTGTTAGCCACTTGTACTCTGTCACATCTTACTGAATCCAATACCATCCATGTTGAAAACATTAGCAATGATAACATCAGAAATATGACTACAAAGGAGCTAATATGTTTGTAGTACTTGCACGACATCAGCTTATCTTGAAGCAAAGTATGATTGAACTTCCATTCTACAATCATCTCATGTTCTTGATTAAGATCAATTGCTTGATTTGGCACAATTATAGGTGTGTTGCTTGCATGAGCTGGCTTCCTTAATTGTTCCATTGTTTGAAGAGATTGATTTGATTTTAAGTGATGATCATGTACAACATATTCATTGCCTTCTTTGATTAAGTGATATTGATTACATTCCATGTAGAAGATTTCTTTGTGATCATACAAATAAGGACTGCCTAAGACCATTCCACATTCATTGAGTGGCACCACATCACACGTTACCTCATCCACAAACTTTGATTAAATTGCAAACTTTAAAGTGTATTTCTTTGTTATGTGCAATTTATGATTGTTGCTTATCCATTTAAGTGAGTAAGGTTTATGATGCATCTGAGTGTTTAATCCCAATTGTTTAACCACTTCCTCTGAAATCAAGTTAGATTGAGATACACTATCTATCAATGTGTTGACCTTAGTATGCTTCATTATGACCCTTATGTGAAACAATTTACTTCCAGAATCATATCCATCACCAATTTTACCTGTCAAACCAACTGTTATGATTTTAGATTCATCACCCGAATCTGATACCAAGTCTGTTGGTCGTGTTGCTGCTGCAGTTGTTTGTGTTACGAGGGGAAAACTCTCTATGTCTAAGGGTAAACCACAACAAACAGGTATGACTACAGAAATCAACTCAATTCCAACATATGCTATATAAACTAATGTGCAAGATAAGAAAGAGGCCTACCTCGATCCAATGTTTGATGGTGGTCCACCGTTGAGCACTTCGACCCAAAGTTTTATACATGCAATAAGTTCTTAACAAACAAGTAGAGCAAGTATATAGTGATGATATAAAGGGGTTAGCACATTAGATAGAATAATCTATCAATAAACATTACAAACATGCCCATGGATAATAATCATACATTTTCAATATACCAATAGGACGGGAAAGGAGTATTTCTATTAATAATTGATCAGTAGAAGTGACAACATTACAGACTCTCGTGTCGGCATGGTTCGAAACCAAGAAACCAAGTTCCTTCCAACTGGGCCTCCACCACTTCAATCCTCCACCAAAGGAAAACTCACAAGAGAGAGTCAATGAGGTTCTCTCAACAATAGGGAAAGAGATTGGGGGCTGAACACTGTGTCCGGACTTGAGGGACAAAGGGATGCAGACTCAATATGAAGTAATTTCTTCAGAGTAACATTGCTCTCAAAGTTGAATGCTTTCTCCTCTTTTACATAGCTCGAAATTGTGCTTTTATAGCCTTCAGAATGCAACTGAAGGGTCGAGTCAGAGTGTTTCCAGTATATGGAAGGCCAAGGATCAGAGATCCTCTGTCGTGACATGGAAACCCGACTTTATTTTATATTTTTTGGCACAAATCCCGATGTACGTGGGTTGTAGTGGAGTAGCCAGTGTATACGCATATTGCATAGCTGATAGGGAGTGTATATGTGGAAAAATGTATATTTTTGGCTCTAGATTCATCAAAAAGGGATGACAAGTCTGCATAGAGAAATGGAAAAAGGCCCTTTTTGCAAGATAGCAATGGTGAGGCAAATCTCGCTATAACAGATGCCCCCTAATGTGTGAGATCAGAGGAGTATCTGCAATGGTCAAAATACATTACAAATAACCCAGAAGTGGAGTTGTAGAGAACCAGCTGGATGAACTCAATTGCTTAACACATTATGTATTGACTTTGCATACATGGCTTCCAAGAATACAATGCAGATCCATGTGGAAAATATACCAAACAAGTGTTCATGGCCATGAATAGGCAAATACGAATGCGGTTGTATGTCAAAAGATGTCATAGTCACGAACAAGGCCCAATGAAACCAGTCTCAAAATCAATCTAAAGATATTTGTATACCATGACGTACAATTTGATCTCCCATGAT
Organism: Picea mariana; assembly: GCA_032191745.1. NCBI lineage: Eukaryota > Viridiplantae > Streptophyta > Pinopsida > Pinales > Pinaceae > Picea > Picea mariana. The sequence goes on along the minus strand of JASDQU010102904.1, from coordinate 202,780 downwards.
CACTAAAGTTGAACAGGTCTTGGTCCAATGAAAGAGAAGCAACAGCTCAGGAAAGCTACAGCCACATAGTGATGTCTTCAAGTCTTCTACACAATCCTCCAAGGTGCAAGTCTATATCATGTGAAAAACGGAGTTGAGGTAGAACATGATGAGACATTGTTTGATTACCGATCATTGAGGTATATCATTAACAAATGTGAGACAATTTACCAATAATGAAAGTAGGTATCAAGGCACCGAGTACATTTCTACAAGTGCGAATAAAGGAGTTGGTGTCAAACACTTGAGAAATACATTGATCAGGAGACATTGATGTATTCCCATCTATCAATGGTGAGAGAGCCTACCACTAATGACTGCAAGCTTCAAGGCACTCACAAAACTCTAAATCCCATATCCAGAATAAATGAGCTGAAGTCGATGGAAAGAGACCCGCTGAAAGGAGAGAATTAAGGCATCTCTCATCGGTTAGCAAGAGGAACAAAGAAAGAGCTTCATGATTTGGTGGATATCGGATGAAGAACATGTTCACGAACCAACGACCATGTGCGTCTTTCACGTGTACCAAGTGCAAGCGGTATATGAAAAAGACCCTCTGAATAGCAGCCAATGATTAAAATTGCTGACAAAGGCGAGGAAACCACCAATAGGGCTAATGCAAACCAAGACACTACACAAATCCCAAAGTGTGAATAGATGTCTTGTCGTCGAACACAAGGGAAACCACCCAGTCAACGACGAATGATGAAGTGTCAATTGTTGAGTTCAAGGTGACCTACCAATGATGAAAGTAGGGCTAGGGTGCATAATAAGACCATAGTATCATGTGATTCTGAGACAAACTGAGGGTATGGCCGATGTGCAAAGTTAAGATTTCTGAGGAGTGGCCGACGCAGGTTGATAGACTTCCTTTGAACAAGAGCATGAGACATGGTGGACTCCGGCAACATAGACTCAATGATGTGACTATTAGATGCAGGAGGCATCAATAATGTTCTCTATAGGGACTGGAAGAGTAACCAGTCGGTAGAGAAAACTCTGTAACTATATCAGCTTCCTAAGGCCATGCTAAACCTAAAATTATGATGACGCAAGGACTCAATAACTTTGTGTTATTTTCAAAGGTGACATGATTGTTGCTAATTACAATATAGTACTCCCTTCTCGCCCGTCTTTTTTTGTTTTTTCATAACAAATGAATGCTATGATACAGAGGAGGGAACGAGTGTCGTAAGTAAGAAAAACTAGTTCCAGCAATGGAACGTACCTATGCTCAATGCAAGGGAATGCATGCGGGAGATGGACACTCGGGGTGATGTTCCCTCTAGGGTATAGGGTGTCAAATTGCGAAGGATATAAACAAGGCTCTGCTTGGTTGAGGATGCAAAAACTGCTTAGGCAACGGTTTATAACGCAAAGCGAGAACCGGCTAAAAGCTCAATACTGTAAGCGAGGGCATGAGATCCAATCACAACTTAATGCCAAAAAATATCCTTTTTAATGTATTTTAGTCCACTTGGTGTGAAAAAGGGGTAAACTTATGCCAAATAGACGTCTTTTCGAATCCAATTTACGAGTGTGAAAAAGACAAGTTCACTCGGCAATCTTTTCTATTTTTATAACGAGTCGGAAAAGAGCTTAACTAAGACTCGTGACCTTTCAAATCCAATTTTAATGAGTGTGAAAGGGACAAATCACTCGGCAATCTTTTCAGTTTTTTAGACGATTCGGAAAAGATCTTAATTAAGACTCGTTTTTGGGAGTCCGCGGGTAATAATCCCGCATGTGTATGAATGAGAAATGAGGTTCATCATAAAGTCATGTATCGAATTATAATGGACTCTCGGTCCTAAGGAAAAAACTCGACATGGGCACCAAATGACAAAGAGGATCTAACTAGGGTACCCATGTTTGGTAAGTCTCTACCATTTATTAACAATGCTATTTATAACAGATGGAGAGTTATGTGTCACAATAAATGGGTTCGTACCTAAGGCGTAAAAAGCAATATTCAGAGGATAATGCGAAATGCACGATGGAATAAATACCTATCCTATATGCTAGGTTATGAAAATACCTGCCTGAGGAGATGAACGGCCAACCATGATGTTGAAATCCGCAAGAAAACTGAGTCAAAACTACAAAACCAGCTTAAAACCATTCTTGAATTAGTCCATTAGGTTAAAAAATAGCATGAAACTATATAAAGTGGGTAAAAATAATTTATAAGTAGTAATAAAATAAAAAACTATTGTATCATTTTAATTTTTACCCAAATAGTGCAATTTGGAACAAAAATACCTCTAGGATTCAAACGACGATTACGGGAGCATTGGGCAACGAAATCATGAACCGTCTGGATCAGGTAACTCTTCATCTCATCCTCTTCAAATTCAGTGGATTACATTTTTGAATTAGGTTCTCATTTTTTAATTTTTGAGGGTGCAAATTAGGTTTTTCGGTATACGCGGGTTTCCTTGTGTAGGTCGTGTGTACGACTATGTATACGCCCCTGTGTTAACCATAGGGAGCGTGTATTGAGCCCTACACGCCACTGTGGGAAAGTAAGCCGCATATATGTACGTAATTGGAAAAAAAGAGGGGTTCTTAACTCAAAATTGATTTGTTTTTTGCAGGATGGTCTTGGAATGGAGAGAGAGAGAGCATGAGGAGGTAGATGCAGGTGTGGATCGGGATCCGGTGGCTCAAGCGGCTTTAAAAAGATGTGGTTTGTACAAGTTTTGGGCTCTCAAAGGAATGAGGGCCCAAGTGAGGTTGCTGGAAATGTTGGTGGGTCATTGGGATCCTAATAGCGAGAGATTTATCCTTGATGGACAACCGTTAAGGATCGAAGTAGAGGACATCTACTTCTTGACTGGTCTATCACGCCGAGGAGAGGTTGTGGACCTCAAGTCACGTGGAGCAGGATGAAGGTCGAGGAGTATATTGAAGCCCACTGTGTAGCAGGGACTCCCATGGTGGGAAGTCAAATCCCCATCCGAGCAATCAGTAGCCTCAGTTTGAAGATCATTGTGCTCATGCTTACCAGGATCATAGGTTCGGCCTCATTGCATCAAGCATCGAGACCGCTTATGTTTTATGCAATGAAGTGTGCGAGACCCACTGTCTATGATTGGTGTACCTCATTGCTGACCAATATGAAAGGTCAGTTGATAGAGTGCAAACAGGGGGGTAAGTGAAACTTCGGGTTTGCCTCTATTCTTTCCAACTTCTTTTTCAAGTGGGTTCCAGGTTTGGGACCTAGAGTGGAGATCCTTCCTAGGGGACCATGTGATCCAGCTATGGCGCAGTGGATCAAAGTCATGAAACGACAGGGGGGAGGTAGGGTGTCAACACCCTACAACGATGATTTTTTCTTCTAGTGGTAGAGACAAATCATTGCTCTGGACAAATATCCCTATGCGGGGATCGATTTCAAAGGAGATCCAAATATGTCACTTCCACCAGGGGCCGCCTATGGCGCCATAGGTAAAAAAAATTTACATATTTCATTTTTTTGTATTTTTGTATTTAAGGAACAAAAATATTTTTGTATGGTGTTTGAATATTAACTAGATACGTGTGTAATCGCAGACGTGGGTCCACGACGGCCAGAGGGATTCCTTCGACATAGACGGAGGAACAGGGGAGATGAGGCGGTGGGAGGAGAAGCAGAGAGGGTCCTATAGAACGTACAGGGTAACCTGTCTCGTTTGACACAAATGATTCCTATGGTTCAGGTAGAGGATCTACCTGAAGCCATGCAGCGACAGGTGATTGGTGTTCTTAGAGAATGGGTACGACTCTTCTGATGTCTCACAAACGTCGTGGTTTGCTATCATGATGCACATCTAGCGCCACAGGCATAGATGTCTTGGGATATATGTATCGACTGTATATGTATTTTGAGGGTTTTAGCCCCAATTTTTGTAATATAAATACCATATTTTTTTAAATATATAAAAGGGATCTTCGGCTTTACTTATATATTACAATGTGTACATTGAGTTAATGGTTTTCTTTGCTTTATTAATGTGACAAATGCCAATCTAAAACATAGTTAGCGTAGGCATCGGATACATGATTAGAACTCCTAGGAATGTGATAATATGTAATAAAATCAAATTGTCGTTCTAAAAGACATACCTGTAGGAATCGACGGAGTAAAGTAGGATCACGCACGCGGTAACGACCGTTCAACTGACATACTACTAACTGGGAATCTAAGCGAACTTCTAAAGAGCGAATACCATGTGAGATAGCATCGCGCAAAAGTTCTATGACGACGCTATATTCGGCCACGTTATTCGTGGATGGCCCTAGGCATGCGCCACTTGAAGATACCAGCAGACCCTCGGGTGAGTAAACCACCCAAGCGGCGGAAGCCAAGTTCCATGTATGACAATTGGCTCTGTCTACGAATCCTAGGTATAACGAAGACTCCGTTGACATCTACCAACAAAGGGAAAACGCGATAATCAAGCTAAAGATAAAAGAAAAAGGGAAAATAAATGTATATGCACTAAATTTACATTAGTATACAAAGATTTATGCCCAAGCCTAGGGCTCAAGCGTAGTACCTTTTTAAGTAGAGCCCATTTCTGAGCTTGGCCAACTTATTCCCTTCATAATCTTCCAACTCATAGGCTCCTTTTTCTAGGACCCATCACATGATGTAGGGACCGTGCCACATGGGTTTAAACTTGCCTGCCCCTAGCGGTTCTTTGGCTTGATCATACAAGAGGACCAAGTAACCTCAGCATACAACCGGGGACAGACAGACTTGTCGTACTAAACCTTAACACGTTTCTTGTTTGCCTCGATAGCCGTAAAGGCATCTCGACACTGCTCGTCAAGACTCTCTAGGTGCACAAGGCGTCGCTCTAAATCCAAAGTGTCAGGTAGGAGCTCGACTGCCAACTTGAGAGAAGGGATTTTGCATTCAATGGGAAGGATCGACTCCACACCGTGCACTAACTGAAAAGGGGAAAAACTGGTGGCAGTCTTAACTGAGGTTTGGTATTCCCAAAGCGCAAGATATAGCATGATGTGCCAGTTGGAGTTATTTCGACTGACAGTTTTTTGCAAAATGGTCTTGAGAGACTTGTTGACGGCCTCTACTTGTCCATTTGCCTGGGGGTAATAAGGGGATGAATGACCGTGTCTAAACCCCAGCTTAGATGTTAGTTCTACCATCATTTCATTCTGAAAGTGACTGCCATGATCAGTGACAATCTCACTCGGGATACCGAACCGGGCGATAATTTGGTTGAACACGAAGAAGGATGCAATCTTCCCATTGGATTTTATAGTAGGCATGGCCTCGGCCCACTTAGTGAACTATTCGACGGCCACGATAATATGTTGATGCCCCCTAGCCGAAGTTGGGTCGCAATCGATGAAATCTACCCCCCACTTGGTGAAGGGACCAACGGTAATGACTGGGTGAAGAGGGGCTGGATGCGAGCACATTTTCCAAGTGAACACCTGGTAGGGGTGACCCTTCTTAACCGCTTCGATACAATCATTAAAGATAGTGGGCCAGAAATAACAGGCTCGTAGGATTTTTTGGGTTGTCACAAGCCCGGATAGGTGACCACCACAAGCCCCTTTGTGGCAATCATTTAGGATGGACTCAGTGTCTTCATGAGTTAAGAAACGACGCAAGATATTATCTATTCCTCGGCGATATAAAGTGTCACCGACAATGGTATAATTTTTGTCTTGATACCTAATACGTCATCGATCATCTCACGAGAGATGTTGAGTGAACTTCAAGGTTTGAAGATATAAAACGATGTCTCAATATCAGGGGTCGGATGATGAGACAAGGAAAATGTGTTCATCTGAAAACAAATCAACATGAATAACATCCTCGTCTAATCGTAGAAAATCGGATATTAACTCCGCAAAAACAAGTGATTTCTTTGACTTAGCCGAGGTGAAGTCGAGGTCAAATTCTTGTAATATGACAATACATTTATTATATTTCCCACTTATGATATGCCTGGTGAGGACGTATTGAAAGGGATTGACATCAGCAACCACAATGGTCTTGCAAAGCAATATATAGTGATGTAAATGTTGGACTGCATGAACAGCAATTGAAGCTAGTTTTTCAACATGAGAGTAATTAAGCACAGGGACGACTAGATTTTGAGTAAGATAGTAGATGATGTGCTCATGGAGCTCATCATCATCCTGAACTAGAACCATACCAATCGTCTCAGTAGACGTGGAAATATACAACAAGTAATCTCTACTGTAATCAAGGGACTTCAGCAGAGGGGCCGATACAAAGGCTTTCTTCAAAGCATCGAAAGATTCATAGGCTCGCTCATCCCAGATAAAAGGAGTGTCTTTCTTCAAGAGGCGCATGAAACCTTTAGTGATATTGGCATAGTTCACTATGAAACGACGCAGAAAGTTAGCTTTCCCCTGTAAACCTTGAAGTTGTTTAATTGTGTACGGGGGAGGCAACTGAAGAGTTGCCTCAACCTTAAGAGGATCCACCATGATCTCGATCTCGGAAACTAAAAATCCTAAGAGATGACCAGACTTAATGTAGAAGATGCATTTATGAGGGTTTAACCAGATTCTATAGTAACGACATCTTTCAAAAACTAGCCGAAGGTGTATAACATGATCCACTATCTTGTGAGAGTGAGCAGCAAGACCATCAAGGTAGGCTTCGACTATGTGCTTGAGATCATGAAAAGAGAAGTCATGGCACGTTGGAAGGTTGCTCTGGCATTTTTAAGGCTGAAAGGCATTTTTCGATATGCAAAAGTACCCCAAGGACATATAAATTTCATCTTGTGTTGGTCCTCGGGTTTGATYTAGATTTGGTTATATCCCGAAAATCCGTCCATAAAGGAAAATATCTGGCTTCCTGCACACTCATCAAGAATCTGATCAATGAAAGGCGTGGGGAAGTTATCTTTAGSACATGCTTTTTTCAGATAGTGAAAGTCCATACACATGGATGATTCCTTTCTTTTTATTCACAGGAACGGGGTTGGATACCCATTCGGTCAAGGGAACTAGGTAGATGAAGCCAACATTAAGTAGCTTCTCCACCTCTGCCTTAATAGCAGGGGCCTTCCTAGGATTTACAGCTCTAAGACATTATCGAACAGGTTTAGAATCTGGATAAGTCCTAATCTCATGTTCGACAATACGGGGGTTGATCCCTGTCATCTCTTCGTATGACCAAGCGAATACATCTCGAAATTCTTTGAAGAGTTTGGTGTAGATCATAATTTCTTCTAGCGAACAATCTGCACCGATATTTATGTTCTCAATCTTTCCAAAGGTACGAGAGATAACGATTGAGATCGTAGGATAAATACTCACCATATTTCCCTCAGCATAAATGTCATGCATATCAAGTGGGACTATGAAGTGACCGACTATCTCACTCGAGGTAGACCGAAAATCATCTTGCTCGATTCTTTCGAGACTTGGGAGAAAATAAGATCGATGATGCATATCATCCCAAGGTCTCTCAGAACAATTCATGGCTTCGAGGATGGCTTCATCCGAAGGCAAAGTCTCATCTAGGCAATCATGCAAGCAGGACGACGAGGTGGCCCATACAAGCCTGAGAACAGGATCCTCCTCGTCCGTCGGTGAGGTAACAGGATCGGGATCGACAGAAGAGTCAAGGACAGCTTGATACGCAATATCCACTGTCGATAGTGGTATAGCCATGCCAGCATACAACTTTCCTTCACCCGATGAAGTCGGGGAAGGTAGGGTCCATGGATCACTAAAATAGGAAGTGTGGAAAGGTATGGACCTCCTGGTTGAAGCAGGCCTACTAGACATGGCGTAAATGTGGTGAATCGGTGTCGAGAATTCAAAGGTACCCATGAGGGAAGAATACATTTCGATGCCAATATTCTCAGTTGTCAGCTGAGAATTATCAATCACAGGGATCGACGGTCCAACAGATGCATTAGGACTAGAGTAATCAAAGGATAACTGGTCAATAGTCAGGATCTTCCCTTGATGAGGAAAACAAAGTATACAGAAAACGGATGATACGACAGCAACCATAGCATAGGTCCAATTGCGACCTAGTAATAGATTATAATCGAGAGGTGCATCAACTACCTCTACTTCCACCTCTACCGTCTTCCCACCTAACTGGATTGGAAAGGTGGGGAGAATACCATGAGGGCAGAAGGAATGACCATCAAATGCAGTCAACATGTTCGACGACTTGGAAAGGGTCGGAGAACCGAGAGCTTTCCAACAGATCAGGGACATCATGCAGGTGGCAGCACCTTCATCAACGACTGCTCGTTTGATAGTATACTTGGATAGTCCACGTGGATTTGGAATGTCGCATGGTAGGGTAAGCGAGGTTTCACATCCGTGACATCAAACTTGATGAGTTTCGAGCCACTAGGCTCTAGAGCTCCTAAGGCAGAGAGCAAGGCATTCCTCTGTGATGGAAACATATGGAGTACCTCCAAAGCCGACATTGCACAAGGTGTTTGGCCCAGATCCTCAACAATGGAGTAGTTCTGGGTGGCTCTAGCATTAGGATTGTGGGTAGAGAACTTAATTACTCCTTTCGGAATACGAGGCGGTGGCTCTGGTTTCTCAATCTGTAAGTCCATCTCCGGAGGGGGAGATGGAGCTTCTAGGCTGGTACTAGCTTTTGAAGAGCTATAATCTTGAGAAAGGGTGGCTACATCGATTTTTTCATCGACCATATTGATACAAACATGGTCGCCATCTTGCGACAGTGGGTTTTGACCTCCATCGGGTGCATTTCTAGTGTTCAAAGAGCTCGAGGCTAAGTGTTGATTGTGTGGGAATGGATTCGTCAGCACAGCAGGCAGTAGATTTAAAAGTCTCGCAGCCTCCGCGATTTTGGGGCATAAATGTGTAAGGTGGTCATCGTTACAAAGTTTACAAGGAAACTTCACCTTATGTTTCTCTTTCTTGCCCTCTACAATGTTATCATTTTGCTTTCCATTATTATCTTTGTCCTTGGGTTTATTATTATTCTTCCCACCCTTACGAATATTTCGACCTTTCCTTTTATTCCCATCTGATTGCTGGTCACCAGTTGGGTTCTTCAATGATTGCACAGAGTGTACATCTGCCAACTGGGTGGGTTTGGAGGATCCTAATGAAGCTGACCCTCTAAAAGACTTCGTTGTTGAGTCTGTGGGATTTACATTGGTGGACGCTACGATGCCATCGGCATGAGGTCCGGGATTCTGTCTAGGATCATGATTTGGCCGTGGTGCATCTGGAAGAAGGTGATATAACATCCCAGACTGAGCATATATTAAATCTAATTGTTGGGCTCTGAAGATAGCCTCTTCCTCGTTGAAGACCCTGGAAGTAGCAACGTCCTTTGAGATAGGAGCGTGCAAAGACTTTAGGAACCATTCTAGAAGAAATTTTGGGGGTATAGGAGTCTTAATCAACCATTTCTTCCTACCCCATTCTTGGATATGGTTCGAGATGTGTGTGGCAGTACCCTGGCGTAGAGTAGACAAAAGTTCGAGGCCAACATCGTAACGAATGGGTAGTTGAAAGTGGTTGAGAAAGGCTAGCACCAACTGATGAAATGACCCATATGTCCCCCTAGGTAGCTTAATGTACCATTGTGACGCAACTCCAATGAGAGTGCGCTGAAACAATCATAATCTAATAGAATCATGGTTCAGATAATTCGATGAGCACCAAAGGTGAAAAGTAGTGACGTGATCACCAGGGTCCTCGCCGTTCTTACCTTCAAACTTTGGAATGTCTGACGACAGTTTGGTAGGGACAGGGGGCCATGTGGGATCATGACTCACCGGGTCATTCATTAATTTAGACAAGTCTGGCAGATTAAGCGTGGCCAGAAAGGGATACGGGGTTGCGACACCTGACCCCATCCTCCCGCAAAAGATTGTGCGTTAGGAACTGCATTCCATCCAGGGTTCTGGTGAGGACCAAAACCTTGTCCGAAATTGTAAGGCCCTCCTTCGGGCTGATTAGTATAAGATGGATTGGGCATCATTCCAGTAGGAATGTTCTGATAAGGGTTATGAAGATTTCCCCTAGCCAAATTAGATCTGAGCTGGGGGTTGCGAAAATTTCCCCCAACTGGATTGGATCCGGGTTGGGGGTTTCCCAAAGTGTAAGACTGACCTCCTCCAGGTGGGAACCTAGAGGATTGAAGTGGATTCATCATGCCAAAAGTATTGGTTGGAATCGGCACCGAGGGGGTAGGGATGTAGGGCGGAACTTGTCCGCCAACTGGGTTGTTCCATCCGGTTGTAGAAGGATTAGACCCAGGGTTAAGAAAAGGGACACTTCCTGGGTTAGGATTTTCTTGGGAATATGAGAACCACCAAATGGGAAAGGAGTGTAAGGAGGTGTAGTGCCCCCAAGCCCAAAGCTAGCATTAGCGCCAGCAGCTAGGATGGCAATCGAAAACTGCGACATGAAGTTAGGCATACCATAAGAAAATGGACTAGAAGCCATGGGGATGGACTGAACATTATAACCCGGCGAGTGTCCTAAACCCCCAAAAGGGTTCGAGGCAAGAGATGAAGCATTAACTACAAGCCGAGCCATAGTACTGGTATAAGCCTTCGGCCCTGCAACTATAGTGGTTGCAGGAGTCGAAGGGGTGCCATTAATTATAGTGGGTATGGGAGTCGAAGAACTCCTAGTGTTCTAAACACTGGGTGCAGTACTCATCCTTGTGAAACCATAAGTCTGAAAGGTGGATGTGTGTGTACCATGCCTGGTAACTCTACGCCTTTTAGAAGGAAAGAAATCAAAAACCGATGGTAACTGTAACAATCGATGGGACCAGCGAGGTAGCTGGTCCGAATCCACGACGAATTATGACTCTACAAAATAAAAATATATCCTAAGGCAAACTAGTAGTCAAAGAACATACCAAAAATTCAAACAGCCAATATGCATGCAAACAGGCTAAAGTGGTTGAGTGGCCTCCCTCGCTAAAGAAGGTATGTCTCATCCAAGAGGGACCTGAGACTCCCTCGCTAAAGAAGGTATGTCTCATCCAAGAGGGACCTGAGACTCCCCGCTAAAGTTTGGAGGTAACAGAATTGGTTATAGGGGGCCTCGTGGGCTTAACAACCAGTCGGTCAGATCCCCCCAGAGAGGTAATCCTTCATAAAGGTTGTGTTTTTTCCAACCCCAATCTGACCTAAGGTACAAGCAGAATAACCCCTGCAAGTAACCTATGAGATACCTAAGTCAAGTAACTAATAAACCACTATATAACCAATGCACAGGCGAGCAGTCGTAAGTCCGAATCACCATATGGGCAGGGTAGCAAAGCCTGAAACCTTGAAAGCATCACCTCTCACAGAGGTATGGGTACTAGCAAGATCCCCAAATACGAATAAATCCACATAAATATCTATGACGTTAGGTGGGTATCCAGGGGTTATCCCTTCAACTAACTTTGCACGACCTCGTGATTAACTCCAGTGTGAGTGGAGCCTCCTGATATTACCAATTATACAATGGACTTCTCAAATCCCTGTCTCAGACACATATGTTGATTTAATTGCCTTGGAGAATTTTACTCACAAAATCCTATTCCAAGGCACTAAATCCTAGACTAGTTTGTGCACCCTAAAAAATAAAATTGTGACTAATCAATTTTAGTTTAAAGCGTAAATTTTGTTGGTCATGATTACTCAAAAAGGTATGGAAGAGAAACTCATGATGTTATGACTCTGCAAGAAAATGGATATGAATATAATGCAAAGTATATCTTTAACTTTTCAATGAATGATATGCTAATAAAAGCAGTGCAATTTCCAATTTCAACTCTACAATTCAGAAGTAAAATGCGATCTTTTGCTAAATGAACTAAGCTATTGATAAGGGATCAAAGACAAAAATGTTAACCAATGCAAAATGCCTATTTTTTTTGTATTTTCAATATATTAAAGAGAAAATGCATGGACTGTAAAGCAACCTGATATATAAGTTCTACTGTGTATAAATGAAATAACTCAAGCAGAATACCAAGCAGCCAAGCAAACAACCCAAGGTTCAAGGACAACAAGGATGAAAAACAAAGAGAAAGGCTACGCCCAAAAATTCAACTCCTAACAGGTTTCCTGTCAACCTAGAGAAACTCAATAGGCACTACAGAGGTCTAAGAAGGCTCAACAATCCTCAAAACTCACCCAGCAATCACTAAACCAAGCAAACAAGCAAAGGGAAGTGGTATAGCCAACTATTCAGGAGAACAGAGCGTATATACGCATCCTGAAGTAAGACAGCAAGAGTGTATACGCGACTGTCTGGGCGAAATGAGTGTATATGATTTAAAACAAGGCCAGGCAAAGGCAAGAAGGTTGAAAACTCAGACCCAGAGTGAACAGAATATGTCAAGTAGTGATACGACAAGAAACATAAAGGAAAAAGAGAAATGCAGAAAGAAAAAGTACTCCAACCCTTAGAAGGAAGATCTATCCCCAGTATGGTCGCCAATTCTGTTACGAGGGAAAAACTCTTTATGGCCAAGGGTAAACCACAACAAACAGGTATGACTGTAGAAATCAACTCCATTCCAACATATGTTATATAAATTAATGTGCAAGATAAGAAAGAGGCCTACCTCAATCCAACGTTTGATGGTGGTCCACAATTGAGCACTTCAACCCAAAGTTTTATACCTGTAATAAGTTCTTAACAAACGAGCAGAGCAAGTATATAGTGATGATATAAAGGGGTTAGCACATTAGATAGCATAATCCATCAATAAACATTACAAACATGCCCATTGATAATAATCATACATTTTCAATATACCAATAGGAAGGGAAAGGAGTATTTCTATTAATAATTGATCAGTAGAAGTGACAACATTACAGACTCCCGTGTCAGCATGGTTCGAAACCAAGAAACCAAGTTCCTTCCAACTGGGCCTCCACCACTTCAATCCTCCACCAAAGGCAAGCTCACAAGAGAGAGTCAATGAGGTTCTCTCAACAATAGGAAAAGAGCTTGGGGGCTGAACACTATGTCCAGACTTAAGGGACAAAGGGATGCAGACACAATATGAAGTAATTTCTCCAGAGTAACTTTGCTCTCAAAGTTGAATGCTTTCTCCTCTTTTCCATAGCTCGAAATTATGCTTTTATAGCCTTCAGAATCCAACTAAAGGGCCAAGTCAGAGCATTTCCAGTATGTGAAAGGCTAAGGATCAGAGATCTTCTGTCATGACATGGAAACCCGACTTCATTTTGTATTTTTTGTCACAAATCCCAATGTAAGTGGGCTATAGTGGAGCAGCCAGCGCATACGCATCTTGCATAACTGATAGGGAGCGTATATGTGGGAAAATGTATATTTTTGGCTCTGGAATCATGAAAAACGGATGACAAGTCTGCATAGGGAAATGGAAAAAGGCCTTCTGTGCAAGATAGCAATGGTGAGGCAAATCTCACTATAACAGTTTGCCTCCCTTTTCTCTCTTTGAACCACTTCATTCTCTTCTAGGGATGCAATTGCCAACAATGGTCATCATCATGCCCTTCTTTCTTGCAATGCTTGCAAGAGAGCTTCTCTTCCTTTCTTTCCACTGAATTTGCTTTCTTGCCATTTCACTTCCTTTTGTCCTCTTTTCTCAAAGATGATTCCCCTAATACACCAACTCATGTTTTCCCTGCCACAATGTATGTTGCTTGAACATAAACCTCATCAAGATTAGTAGGTCCAAACATAAATACAGTGTTACGAATGTGTACAGGTAAACTTCCTATATACTTCATAAGATTTTCTTGGGTATGTAATGGAATGTCTAACATTAATGTCATCTTACGAAATTCATCTGTGTATTCCTACACTATTTGTCCCTTTCTTAGTTTAATACCTTGCCATTCAATTAAATCCTTCTCTTTATAACCCAAAGGATAAAATTTATTTTTAAGTGCAGAAACAAAAATTTGCCATGATGGAAATACATTACCCACTTGTTGCGTGTCATTTTGCAACTTGATTTGCCACCAGATGAGTGTTGTTCCTGCAAGTTGAAGCGATGCCAATTTGATTTGAGTTGCCTCATCTTTGATTTGTTGCAAACTGCAATAAACTTCCATCTGTCTGAGCCAGTTATCAAGCCTCTCTGCATTGACTTCGCCATCATACATGGGTAATTCAAACTTCACATCAAGCTTAAGTAAAGGCATATCATGTTTATGTTTATGGGAATGTTTTCTTGCGGTGGATTTGGAACTTGTACTTGAAGAAGAAGAAGTTGATGGAGAAGAAGGAGGATCCTCTCCTTCTTCACTTTTGGCCTTTGAAGATTAACCTAGAATCGGTCTCTTCCGCTCCAAATAATCATTGTATAAAACCTTTACCATCTTCGACATGGCAAAGAAAGTCTTTTGAAACTCTATCTCGTCATGAGAAAGTCCCTCTTTCGATGCCATCTTCTCACTTTGAGAATTTCTCTTTCTCGATCCAATCTCAGGATTCTCTTCAACAAGATCGCCTTCACCATGATTCAGCCTTTCTCTCAAAATCATTCAAACTCAAAAACCAACCGTCACCTGCTCTGATACCACTTGATCTGAAAAGATCTTTTAAAGACTATGGTTAAGTTTTAAAGCATGAGTTCATTAACCATTTAGGATTTTGAAGAAAGAGGAAGAAATAAAGATATAACATGGCATCCATAATAAGATATGTAGATCTGAAATTAATCACAAATAATCAACAAACCAAGACCACAAAATTGTTAACGGAGTTCAGAAATATCGCCTACATCTTCGGGCCTTTGTCTAAGTGGGTGAGGCTTTATTATTTCTCTTTAAAGCTTCAAAAGTACATCAGAAAAGTGTAAAATGGATTACAAAACTAGTCTGGTTGTGTTCTTCTAGACCTCAAGAACCCAACACAACTGACGGCACTGAAAACGGTTGAGCAAAGCTCCCGGAAATAGCCTGCAAAGTTGCTCTCCTCAATGGCTTCCCTGCATAAAAATGGCTTTGACTGTCAAATTCCTCATCATTTCTCCTTCTCTTAACCTCTCTCGGGCTACCAAGAACCTCTGGTTTATATAGGTTTGAATTTGGAAACAACCTCCCAACTTCCTCCCAAGATCTGGCCTCAAAAAGGGCTCCAGATCCTCTAATAATGGACAAAATCTCCCAAAATCAGGCTTAAAGTCATTAACAATTATAAC
The DNA here is from genome assembly GCA_032191745.1 of Picea mariana. Taxonomy (NCBI): domain Eukaryota; kingdom Viridiplantae; phylum Streptophyta; class Pinopsida; order Pinales; family Pinaceae; genus Picea; species Picea mariana. The sequence continues at coordinate 187,578 of JASDQU010102904.1, read as the reverse complement.
ATATAGCTGAAAAACCCAAAAATGGGAAAATATTGGGCACATACCCCTTCATCTAGCCACTGGTCACATGCGCACCCTCCATATGGCCTTGGGCTAGTTGGCACTGGTCTTTATCCCCTGGTCTCGGCCCCCTTACCTTTCGCTCCTGGTCATGTGGCATTGGCACATATGGCCACGCCCTAACTCCCCCACCTGCTCCACCAACTCTGTTAGCCTCCTGGTATCCAGCCCCTGGTTAGTTAGGGTTGGCCCCCGCCGATCGGGGTTTATCCCCTAAACTGCGCCAACACAAACTTAAATTTAATTTGCGTCGTTGTTATAAAAGACCCACATGCAACAGAGTTGGTAGCTCCAAGTTTGTTAAATCGTAGCCCATCTCAGAGGTCGTGGGTTTGATTCCCCCATAGGTGGAACAAACCTTTTACCTAGCCAACCTTGGCCAAATCCGAGGTGCCACGTGGCACCCTGTGATTGGGACACGTGTCACCTTTGGATTGGCTCGTACTGTTGATGTGAAGGCCCAGTTAGCTGCCCAGTCACCTGCCACGTCATCCATCATACAACCCAGTCATCTACCATGTGTCACTACCACGTCAACCTACTGTATGCCCAATTGTCATCCATACAACCACATGTCATCCTGTCATTGGGCCACATCACTATACAGATTGTCACGTGTCATCCATACAGTGACTCATGTCAAATCCATACAGTGCCAACTCAGCCCGAAATTGTCGAATCAGAGTGGTGTGCGTCATCTCCTACTAATGCTAGGTCAGCATTATGACATCATCATGATGCCATGCTAACATCATCCAAACGTCACCTGTCATACTTGATGATGCCAATGTTGACTTTGACCAATTGACTTTTTGTCTGTTTGGGAATTTGATCAGAACGCGATAACATTCGCATACTATGTTCGTTTGAGGAAAAAAATGT
>JASDQU010102904.1:173001-186586 GCA_032191745.1 Picea mariana | reverse complement strand
TCATGAAACGATAGGGGGGAGGTAGGGTGTCGACACTCTACAACGATGATTTTTTCTTCTGGTGGTGAAGACAAATCATTGCTCTGGACGACTATCCCTATGTAGAGATCGATTTCAGAGGAGACCCAGATATGCCTCTTCCACTAGGGGCCGCTTATGGCGCCATAGGTAAAAACTTTTTACATATTTCATTTTTTTGTATTTTTGTATTTAAGGAACAAAAGTATTTTTGAATGGTGTTTGAATATTAACTAGATACATGTGTAATCGTAGACATGGGTCCATGATGGTCAGAGGGAGTCCTTCGACATAGACGGAGGAACCAGGGAGATGAGGCGGTGGGAGGAGAAGTGGATAGGGTCCTAGAGAACATGCAGGGTAACCTATCTCATTTGACACAAAGGATTCCTATGGTTCAGATGGAGGATCTACCTGAAGCCATGCAATGACAGGTGGTTTGTGTACCTAGAGCATGGGTACGACTCTTCTGACAACTCACAAACACTGTGGTTTGTTATCATGATGTACTTCTGGCGCCACAGGCGTAGATGTATTGGGATATGTATATCGACTGTATATGTATTTTGAGGATTTTGGATCCAATTTTTGTAATATAAACACCATATTTTTGAAATATATAAAAAGGGATCTTCGACTTTACTTATATCTTATAATGTGTACATTGAGTTAATGGTTTTCTTTGCTTTATTAATGTGACAAATTCAAATCTAAAACATAATTAGCGTAGGCATCAGATACATGATTAGAACTCCTAGGAATGTGATAATATGTAATAAAATAAAATTGTCGTTCTAAAAGACGTACCCATAGGAATCGACGGAATAAAGTAGGATCACACACGTGGTAACAATCGTTCAATTGACATACTACTAACTGGGAATCCAGACAAACTTCTAAATAACGAATACCATGCGAGATAGCATCACGAAAAATTTCTATGACGACGCTATATTTTCCCATGTTATTCATGGATGGCCCTAGGCATGCGCCACCTAAAGATACCCGCAGACCCTCAGGTGAGTAAACCACCCAAGCGGCGGAAGCCAAGTTCCGTGTGTGATGACTGGCTCCGTCTGCAAATCCTAGGTATACCAAAGACTTCGTTGACATCTACCAACAAAGGGAAAACACGATAAACAAGCTAAAGATAAAAGAAAAATAAAAAGAGATGTATATACAATAAATTTACAATAGTATACAAAGAGTTCTGCCCAAGCCTGGGGCTCAAGCATAGTACCTTTTCAAGTAGAGCCCACTTCTTGGCTCGACCAACTTATTCCCTTCATAATATTCCAACTCATAGGCTCCTTTTTCTAGGACCTGTCGCACGATGTAAGGACCGTGCCACATGGGTTTAAACTTGCCTGCCCCTAGCGGTTCCTTGGCTTGATCATACAAGAGGACCAAGTCACCCTTAGCATACAACCGGGGACATACATACTTTTTGTATTGAACCTTAACATGTTTCTTGTTTGCCTCGATAGCCGTAAAGGAATCCCGACGTTGCTCGTAAAGACTCTCTAGGTGCACAAGGCGTCACTCTAAATCTGAAGTGTCAAGTAGGAACTTGATTGCCAACTTGAGAGAAGGGATTTGACATTCAATGGGAAGGATATACTCCACACCGTGCACTAACTGAAAAGAGGAAAAACTGGTGGTAGTCTTAACCGAGGTTCAGTATAACCAAAGCGCGGGATATAGCATGATGTGCCAATTGGAGTTACTCCGGCTGACAATTTTTTGCACGATGGTCTTGAGAGACTTGTTGACGGCTTCTACTTGTCCATTTTCATGGGGGTAATAAGGGGATAAATGACCATGTCTAAACCCCAACTTAGATGCTAGTTCTTCCATCATTTCATTTTGAAAGTGACTGCCATGATCAGTGACAATCTCACTTAGGATACCGAAACGGGCGATAATTTGGTTGAACATGAAGAAGGTTGCAGTCTTCCCATCATATTTCACAGTAGGCATGGCCTCGACCCACTTAGTGAAGTAGTCGACGACCATGATAATATGTTGGTTCCCCCAAGCCGAAGTTGGGTTGCAATCGACGAAATCTACCCTCACTTGGTGAAGGGACCGACTGTAATGACTGGGTGAAGAGGGGCTGGATGCAAGCACATTTTTTGATTGAACACTTGGCAGGGGTGACACTTCTTAACCGCTTCGATACAATCTTTAAAGATAGTGGGCCAAAAAAAACTGGCTCGTAGGATTTTTTGGGCTGTCGCAAGCCCGAATAGGTGACCACCACAAGCCCCTTTGTGGCAATTGTTTAGGAAGGACTCAACGTCCTCGTGAGTTAAGCAAGGATGCAAGATATTATCTATTCCTCGATGGTATAAAGTGTCATCGATGATGGTATACTTTTTGGCTTGATATCTAACACATCGTCGATCATCTTGTGAGAGATGCTGAGCAAACTTCAAGTTTGAAGATATAAAACAATGTCTCCACACCAGGGGTCGGACGACAAGAAAATGAAAATGTGTTTGTCTGCAAATGAATCGACATGGATAACATCCTCGTTTAATCGTGGAAAATCAGATATTAACTCCACAAAAACTAGTGATTTCTTGGACCTGGTTGAAGTAAAGTCGAGATCAAATTCTTGTAGGATGACAATCCATTTATTATATTTACCGCTTATGATACGCCTGGTGAGGACATATTGAAATGGATTCACATCATCAACCACAATAGTTTTGCAAAGCAATATATAGTGACGTAAATGTTGGACTACATGAACGACAACCAAAGCTAGCTTCTCAACATGAGAGTAATTAAGCTCAAGATCGACTAGATTTCGACTAAGATAGTAGATGATGTGCTCATGGAGCTCATCATCCTCTTGAAGTAGAACCATACCAATCGTCTCAGCAGATGCGACAATATACAATGAGTGATCTCTACTGTAATCATGGGATTTCAACAGAGGGGCTGATACTAAGGCTTTCTTCAAAGAGTCGAAAAGACTCCTGGGCTCACTCATCCCAGATAAAAGGAGTGTCTTTCTTCAAGAGGTGCATGAAACCCTTAGTGATATTGGCATAGTTCACTATGAAAAGATGTAGAAAGTTAGATTTCCCTTGTAAACCTTGAAGTTTTCTAATTGTGCATGGGGGAGGCAACTGAAGTATTGCCTCAACCTTAAGAGGATCTACCATGATCCCAGTCTCGCAAACTAAAAATCCTAAGAGACGACTAGAATTAATGCAGAAGATGCATTTATGAGGGTTTAACCAGATTCTATAGTAACAACATCTTTCAAAAACTAGCCAAAGGTGTATAACATGATCCACTCTCTTGCAAGAGTGAGCAACAAGATCATCAAGGTAGGCTTTGACTATGTGCTTGAGATCATGAAAGGTCAAAGTCATGGCACATTGAAAGGTTGCTACAGTGTTTTTAAGGCCGAAAGGCATTTTTCGGTATGAAAAAGTACCCCAAGGACATATAAATTCCGTCTTGTGTTGGTCCTCAGGTTTGATCTGGATTTGGTTATATCCCAAAAATCCATCCATAAAAGAAAATATCTGGATTCCCGCACACTCATCGAGAATCCGATCAATGAAAGGCACGGGGAAGTTATCTTTATGACATGCCTTATTCAGGTCGTGAAAGTCCATACAGACATGGATGGTTCCTTACTTTTTATTGACGAGATCAGGGTTGGATACTCATTTGGTCAGGGGAACCAGGTAGATGAAGCCAACATTAAGTAGCTTCTCCACCTTTGCCTTAATAACAGGAGCCTTCCTAGGATTTACATCTTTAATATGTTGTCGAACGGGTTTAGCATCTGGATAAGTCCTAATATCATGTTCAACAATATGGGGGTCAATCCTTGGCATCTCTTCATATGACCAAGCGAATACATCTCGAAATTATTTGAAGAGTTTGGTGTAGATCATAATTTCTTCTGGCGAACAATCCACACCTATATTTACGTTCTCAATCTTTCCAAGGGTACAAAAGATATCGATCGAGATGGTAGGAGAAATACTTGCCATATTTCCTTCAGCATAAATTTCATGCGTATCAAGTGGAACTACGGCATGACTGACTATCTCACTCAAGGTAGACCAAAAATCATCTTGCTCGATTCTTTTGAGACTTGGAAGAAAATAAGATCGATGATGCATATCATCCCAAGGTCTCTCAGAACCATTCATGGCTTCTATGATGGCTTCATCCAAAGGCAAAATCTCATCTAGAGAGTCATGCGAGCATGATGATGAGGTGGCCCATACAGGCCTAAGAATAGGATCCTCCTCGTTCATCGGTGGGGTAACATGATTGGGATCGGTAGAAGAGTCTAGAACAACTTGATACACAATATCTGCTGCTGATAGTGGCATAGCCATGCCAGCATGCAACTGCCCTCCATACGATGAAGTCGGAGGAGGCAGGGTCCATGGATCACTAAAATAGGAAGTACGAAAAGGTATGGACCTCCCGGCTGAAGCAGGCCTACTAGACATGGCATAAATGTGGTGAATCGGTGTCGAGAAGTCAAAGGTAACCATGAGGGAAGAATACATTCTGACGTCGATATTCTCAGTTGCCGGCTGAGAATCGTCGATCACAGGGATTGATGGTCCAACATATGCATTAGGACTAGAGTACGCAAAGGATAATTGGTCGATAGTCACAATCTCCCCTTGATGAGGAAAACAAAGTATACAGAAAACAAACGATACGACATCAACCATAGCATAGGTCCAATTGCGACCTAGTAACATATTATAATCGAGAGGCGCATCAACTACCTCTACTTCCATCTCTACCATCTTCCCACCTAACTAGACCGGAAAGGTGGAGAGAATACCATGAGGGTAGAAGGAATGACCGTTAAATGCAATCAACATGTTCGACGACTTGGAAAGGGTCGGAGAACCAAGAGATTTCCAACAGACCAGGGACATCATGCAAGTGGCAGCACCTTCATCAACGACTGCTAGTTTGATAGTATACTTGGAATAATCCATGTGGATTTGGAAAGACACATGGTAGGGTAAGCGAGGCTTCACATCCGTGACATCAAACTTGATTATTTTCGAGCCACTAGGCTCTAGAGCTCCTAAGGCAGAGAGCAAGGCATTCCTCTGTGATGGACATGTCTGGAGTACCTCCAAAGCCGCCATCGCACAAGGTGTTTGGCCCATATACTCAACAATAGATTAGTTCTGGGTGGCTCTAGCATTAGGATTGTGGGTAGAGAGCTTAAGTACTCCTTTCAGAATATGAGGCGATGGCTCTGGTTTCTCAATATGTAAGTTCATCTCCAGAGAGGGAGGAGGAGCTTCTAGGCCGATACTAGATTTTGAAGAGCTATAATCTCGAGAACGGGTGGCTACATCAATTTTTGCGTCGACCATATTGATACAAACATGGTCACCATATTGCGACGATGGGTTTTGACTTCCACCGGGTGAATTTCCGACGTTCGAAGAGCTCAAGGCTAAGTGCTGATTGTGTGGGAATGTATTTGTCAGCACAATGGGTGGTAGATTTAAAAGTCTCGTAGCCTCCATGAGTTTGGGGCATAAATGTGTAAGGTGGTCATCGGTATAGAGTTTACAAGGAAACTTCACCTTATGTTTCTCTTTCTTGCCCTCTCCAGCATTATCATTTTTCTTCCCATTATTATCTTTGTCCTTGGGTTTTTTACCATTTTTTCCACCCTTATGGTTCTTTCGACCTTTCCTTTTATTCCCATCTGGCTACTGGTCACCATTTGGGTTTTTCGACGATTGCACAGAATGTACATCCACCAATTGGGTGGGTTTGGAGGATCCTGACGACGCTGACCCTTTGACAGACTTCATTGCCGAGTCTACGGGATTTACATTGGTGGACCCTACAATGCCATCGACATGAGGTCCAAGATTCTATCTATGATCGTGACTTGGCCGCGGTGCGTCTGGAAGAAGGTGGTATAACATCCCAGACTGAGCATATATTAAATATAATTGCTGGGCTATGAAGATAGCTTCTTCCTCGTTGAAGATCTCGGAAGTAGCAACTTCCTTTGAGATAGGAGCGTGCAAAGACTTTAGGAACCATTCTAGAAGAAAGGTCGGGGGTATATGAGTCTTAATCAACCGTTTCCATCTACGCCATTCCTGTATATGGTCTGAGATGTGAGTGGCGGTACCTGGCGTAGAGTAGACAAAAGTTCGAGGCCAACATCATAATGAATGGGTAGTTGAAAGTGGTTGAGAAAGGCTAGCTCCAACTGATGAAATGACCCATATGTTCCCCTAGGTAGCTCAATGTACCATTGTGATGCAACTCCAATGATAGTGCATTGAAACAATCATAATCTAATAGAATCATGGTTCAGAGAATTCGATGAGCACCAAAGGTGAAAAGTAATGACATGATCACCAGGGTCCTCGCCATTCTTACCTTCAAACTTTGGAATGTCTGAAAAAAGTTTGGTAGGGACAGGGGGCCATGTGGGATCATGAATCACCGGGTCATTCATTAATTTAGACAAGTCTGGAAGATTAAGTGTGGCCAGAAAGGGAAGACGGGGTTGCGACACCTGGCCCCATCCTCCCGTGAAAGATTGTGCGTTAGGAACTACATTCCATCCAGGGTTCTGGTGAGGACCAAAACCTTCTCTAGAATTGTAAGGCCCTCCTTCGGGATGATTCATATAAGATGGATTGGGAATCATCCCAATGGTAATGTTCTAATAAGGGTTATGAAAGTTGCCCCTAGACAGATTAGATCCAAGCTGGGGGTTATGAAAATTGCCCCCAACCGGATTGGATTCGGGTTGGGGGTTGCCCAAAGTGTAAGACTAACCTCCTCTAGGTGGGAAACTGGAGGATTGAAGTGGATTCTTCATGCCAAAAATATTGGTCGGAATTGGCACCGAGGAGATAGGGATATAGGGCGGAACTTGTTCGCCATCTAGGTAGTTCCATCTAGCTGTAGAAGGATTGGATCCGGGGTTATGAAAAGGAACACTTCCTATATTAGGATTCGATTGGGGAATATGAGAACCACCAAACGGGAAAGGAGTGTAAGGAGGTGTAGTTCCCCCAATTCCAAAGCTAGCGTTAGGGCCAACAGCTGGGATGGCAGTTGAAAACTGCGACGTGAAGTTAGGCATACCATAAGAAAATGGACTAGAAGCCATAGGGATGGACTGAACATTGTAACTCGATGAGTGTCCTAAACCCCCAAAAGGGTTCGAGGCAAGAGATGAAGCATTAAATACAGATCGAGCCATAGTACCAGTATAAGCCTCCTGTCCTACAACTGTAGTGGCTGCAGGGGTCAAAGGGGTGCCATTAATTATAGTGGATATGGGAGTCGAAGAACTCCCAGTGTTCTGAAGATTGGACTTCGTACTCATCCTTGTAGAACCACAAGTCTAAAAGGTGGATGTGTGTGTACCACGCCTGATAACTCTACGCATTTTAGAAGTAAAGAACTCAAAAACTAGTGGTAACTGTAACAATCGACGGGACCGGCGAGGAAGTTGGTCTGAATCCACGACAACTTATGACTCTACAAAATAAGAATATATCCTAAGGCCAACTAGTAGTCAAAGAACATACCAAAAAGTCAAATGGACAATATGCATGCAAACGGGCTAAAGTGGTTGAGTGGCCTCCCTCGCTAAAGAAGGTATCTCTCATCCAAGAGGGACCTGAGACTCCCCGCTAAAGTTTGGAGGTAACAAAATAAGTTATAGGGGCCCTCATGGGCTTAACAATCAGTCGGTTAGATCCCCCCAGAGAGGTAATCCTCCATAAAGACCGTGTGTTGTATGACCCCTATCTGACCCAGGGTACAAGCAGAATAACCCCTGCAAGTAACCTATGAGATACCTAAGTCAAGCAACTAATAAACCACTGTATAACTAATGCACAGGCGAGTAGTCATAAGTTTGGATCACCGTATGGGTAGGGTAGCAAAGCCTGAAACCTTTAAAGCACCGCCTCTCACAGAGGTATGGGTACTAGAAAGATCCCCAAATACGAATAAATCCACATAAATATCTCTGACGCTAGGTGAGTATCCAAGGGTTATCCCTTCAACTAACTTCGCGCGACCTCGTGATTAACTCTGGTGTGAGCGGAGCCTCCTGATATTACCAATTATACAATGGAATTCTCAACTCCCTGTCTCAGACACATATGTTGATTTAATTGCCTTGGAGAAGTTTACTCACAAAATCCCATTCCAAGGCACTAAATCCTAGACTAGTTTGTGCACCCTAAAAAATAAAATCGTGACTAATCAATTTTAGTTTAAAGTGTAAATTTTATTGGCTGTGATTACTCAAAAAAGTATGGAAGTGAAACTCATAATGTTATGACTCTGCAAGAAAATGGATATGAATATAATGCAAAATCTATCTTTAACTTTTCAATGAATGATATGCTAATAAAAACAGTGCAATTTTCAATTTCAACTCTGCAATTCAGAAGTAAAATGCAATCTTTCGCTAAATGAACTAAGCTAATGATAAAGACTCAAAGACAAAAATGTTGACCAATGCAAAATGCCTATTTTTTTGTATTTTCAATATATTAAAGAGAAAATGCATGGGTTGTAAAGCAACATGATATATACATTCTACTGTGTATAAATGAAATAACTCAAGAAGAATACCAAGCAACCAAGCAAACAACCCAGGGTTCAAGGACAACAAGGATGAAAAACAAAGAGAAAGACTACGCCTAAAAATTCAACTCCCAATTGGTTTCCTGTCAACCTATAGAAACTTAACAGGCACTACAGAGGCCTAAGAAGGCTCAACGATCCTCAAAACTCACCCAACAATCACTAAACCAAGAAAACATGCAAAGGGAAGTGTCATACAAGACTGTTCAAGAGAACAAGGTGTATATACACATCCTGAAGTAAGACAACAAGCGTGTATACACAACATTTTGGGAAAAATGAGTGTATATGATTTAAAACAAGGCCAGGCAAAGGCAAGAAGGTTAAAAACTCAGACCCAGAGTGAACAAAATCTGTCAAGCAGTGATACGACAAGAAACACAAAGGAAAAAGAGCAATCCAGGAAGAAAGCGTACTTCAACCCTTAGAAGGAAGATCTCTCCCCAGTGGAGTCGCCAATTCTGTTACGAGGGAAAAACTCTCTATGGCCAAAGGTAAACCACAACAGACAGGTATGACTGCAGAAATCAACTCAATTCCAACATATACTATATAAACTAATGTGCAAGACAAGAAAGAGGCCTACCTCAATCCAACATTCGATGATGTTCCACTATTGAGAACTTTGACCCAAAGCTTTATACCTGCAATAAGTTCTTAAAAAATGAGCATAGCAAGTATATAGTGATGATATAAAGGGGTTAGCACATTAGATAGCATAATCCATTAATAAACATTACAAACACTCCCATGGATAATAATCATGTATTTGCAAGAGACCAATAGGATGTGAAAGGAGTATTTCTATTAATAATTGATCAACATAAGTGACAACATTATAGACTTCCATGTTGGCATGGTTCAAAACCAAGAAACCAAGTTCCTTCCAATTGGGCCTCCACCACTTCAATCCTCCACCAAAGGCAAGCTGATAGAAGAGAGTCAATGAGGTTCTCTCAACAATAAGGAAATAGCTTGGGGGCTGAACACTGTGTTCAGACTTGAGGGACAAAGGGATGTAGACTCAATATGAAGTAATTTCTCCAGAGTAACTTTGCTCTCAAAGTTGAATGCTTTCTCCTCCTTTTCCATAGCTTGAAATTGTGCTTTTATAGCCTTCAGAATGCAACTGAAGGGCCAAGTCGGAACGTTTCCAGTATGTGGAAGGCCAAGGATAATAGATTTTCTGTTGTGACATGGAAACCCGACCTCATTTTGTATTTTTTGGCACAAATCCCGATGTACGCGGGCTGTAGTGGAGCAACCAGTGTATACACATCTTGCATAGTTGATAGGGAGCGTATACGTGGAAAAATGTATACTTTGGCTCTGGATTCATAAAAAAGGGATGACAAGTTTGCATAGGGAAATGGAAAAAGGTCCTCTGTGCAAGATATCAATGGTGAGGCAAATCTCGCTATAACAAACCATGTCAGACCCTGCATCATAGAGTTATACCATCACATCAAACTCCAATCCTTGTTCATAGCCCTTTTCCTTAGGCTTCACCACATATACATGACCTGTTGCACAGATAGCTCGCGTATGTACATGACCTGTACAGGGTCAGCCTGTGTATGTATGCGACTGATACCACTTTCACCTGTGTATGCCTCAGTAGATGACATTTTTGAACTTCCCTTCAGTCTTTCATTCTATTTTGGCTGTTCTATCTTCTTCACGCACTTTTGTATATGTCCCTGCTCCTCAGAACTTGATCTCTGAGCATCCTTATTTTCAAATATGTCTTCCTCTGTTACTTCATTCCTTCTTCTAGCCATGCTATGTGAAGTCCTCATCATGGAATTTCTTGTTGTGTTCCAACACTCCTGGGATTTGTAGCCAAATCCACTACAACTATAGCATCTCATGGTGTTACAGTGAACAACAATGTGTCCTACTTGATCACATCTCCAACACCTTATGGTGTCATGAAATCTTCCATTATATCTTCTTTCATAAGATCTACATTCAAAAGCTTTGTGACCATATTCATTACATGAATAACAATGCCCATGAAAAATACTTTCATACCTTTGCTTTAGTGTCCCAAAGATAGCTTCTTGATGTCTTCCTTTCTCCGTTCTTTTGAAATTTTCCTTACCTTGTGTAGATGGTTGCTTTGCAACATTGTCTTCCTTCTTTGATGGACTTATATCATACTTCTTTGAGGTGTTTGCTTCAACATGTGGAGCTTCTTCTTTGTATCCAAGATTTGATTTATCATATGGTGATCTTTTACTTTTCAAGATCTCATCCAAGATTTTTGAGCTATTCAAGAATTTATTTGACTTCTCCACTTTCTTTCTAAGATCAACAATTTCAGCTTCTAAATTAGTACATGACTCTTCCTTTTCATTAATTTGATTATTCAAAAGTTCTTCTACCCTTTTGGCTTCTTCAATTTGGGTCTTGAGATGAATAATAGTTTCAAAACTTTTGTTAATCTCATCATCTACCCTCATATCTTATTTTTCATTCTTTAGTATTGTGATCTCTTCTTCCTTTTCTTCCAATTTAGTCTTATTGCTCTCTTCTTGTTCTTTGAGCATTCCCTTTAACTTCAAGATGTGCCTTTGACTCCTCCTAAAAAACTTCTTAGTGTTATCCAAAAGATAGTTATAGTGTGTATACAAATGATCACTTTTGTATCTATCTAAACCCTCTTCAAATTCCTTTTGAATTTCTAATAGATCTTCTTCTATTATTTCCATGGGATAACTACCATCAAACTTAACACAAACTGTTTCTAGATCATCTTCTTCACTTAAGAAAAATTCAACATCATCACATTTTGAATCATTGCAATCAAGAGTCTTTGGAGATTCTATATCTTCATTTGAAATACTTTTGGGATCTTCCTTTGTGCTATCTTCACTTGAAATGTTTTCAAGATCACATTTAGAAATAATAAAATCAAGGGATTTTGGAGATTCTTTACCTTTGATAATTTTGATGGAGTGGTCTTCAATATCTTCCTTCTTGCTTTGATATGTATCCTCTAGCTTTAGCCATAGATCCTTGGCGAAAGTGCATTGTTCCATGCTTTCTTTGATAGGGCTTGAGAGTCCACTAAGAATGGTCTTAAGAACCAATGCATCATTCTTCTTTCCTTCCCTTTGAGCTGCAAACTTTGACTTGTTCTTCAACGGAACCATTTCACCAATGGCTACCTTCCAAATAGTTGCTCCCATTGTCTTCAAATACACTCTCATCTCTATTCTCCAAGTAGAATAGTTTTCCTTATCAAGGATTGGTATTTCATCATCCATTTGTGTGTCTATGGATCTCCTTCAAGCTTGTTAAGGCTTGTAGTGAAGGCCTTCTCTAATACCAATTGTTGGACACACCGACTACACTGAGAGGGTGGGGGGCGGTGAACAATGTAGGGCTCTTTTCCCCAAAACTCCTTAGTTAACAATCACCATTAACTCATTACTCATTGTTTTCATTTATAACCAGTTAAATGTCAAAACATATCAACAATATATCATCAACAATTCATCACCACAAGGAACACAAAGAACACAATATGTATGTACAATTTTCTTTTTATTGCAGACTACAATCCTTGTGGTTTTTTAGAAACAACTGAATAGAGTACAACTCTACAAGAGCACCATATCTATAATGCAAGACTCAACGTACACCCTCAGCACCAGCTGAGATGAGGCAACAATCCTCAACATATATCAATCTGTACCATAAACAAGTGCATCAACCATGCACCAACCTGTGACAAACAACCTGTACCATAAACAAGTGCATCAACCATGCACCAACTTGTGCCAAACAACCTATAATCAACATGTACCATAAACAAGTGCATCCAACCATGTACCAAGTATATACCAGTCATGTGTCAACTACTCATCAACAATGAATCATCAATATGTACCAACATCATCAACTATACACCTCATGTATGTGCCAACTCATCAACTGCTTGTCTCAACCATGACTAGTTTTGGATTAGTCAACAACCCTAACTTGAAATAATCATAACTTTGTACATGTAATGAATAAAGATATGAAACTAATACACAATGTTCTTCAATGTTTTTTGTGCAATTCCTCCAGGTTTCACTACTTGGAACCTTTGAGAAAAAGGATTTATAGCAAAAATGACATACCTTGTTGAATTCTGTTTTATTCTAGAGAGTGACCTTGTAGAGCGTGACCCACACGTAATATTTGTTGAATCAATCTAAAACTATTACGAAACATACAAAATACTATAATATAACCAACACAATTGGTCTGGCTGAATTTGGATCTGTTATGAAGAAGTTATGACATTTTTACCCGAACACCTTTTTTAGACTAGTTTCAGGACTAGCCACAAACCCTATTTTCCACAGAGTGTATCTCCAAAAATACAACGACCCACAAGTTGAATTTTTTATCACATATACTTGGATATATTTACTCAATGGAATATCAATCTCACGTTCTGAATCATTATAGAAAAAAATTTATTATGAAAATGGTGAGATGACCGGTAAATAACATACCTTAGAAAACGTCATGAAAATAAAATATCCTCCCTTGAATTCCAACCCTCTTTTCTTCACCTTCCCTCTGAAATTCAGCTTAGATATCCTTTGGTTACCTCATTCACCTATATATCTTCAATATTCTCAAGTGTTCCACACCAAAAATTCTCAAGAATCTCTCACAAGAAACTCTCCATCAATACTCCAAAAGATATTCTCACAAGAAGCTCTCCACTGATCCACAAAAAGGATGATCTACAAGAGACCATTGCTATATTATTTATACTTTCATCCTCTAGGTCACTTAACCCATTTTTAGGTCACTTAACCCATTTCTAGGTCACTTAACCTATTTTCCTTATTTTAGGGTTAACCACTTTCCATAAATAGAAAGTTCTCCAATACTTTAT
>JASDQU010102904.1:137395-151455 GCA_032191745.1 Picea mariana | reverse complement strand
TTCAATCCACCACGCCATAGCTGGATCACATGGTCCCCTAGGAAGGATCTCCACTCTAGGTCCCAGACCTGGAACCCGTTCGAAAAAGAAGCTACAAAGAATAGAGGCAAACCCGAAATTTTGTTTCCCCCCCTATTTGCACTCTGTCAACTGACCTTTCATATTGGTCAGTAGTGAGGTACACCAATCATAGACAGTGGGTCTCACACACTCCACTACATAAAACATAATCGGTCTCAATGATTGATGCAACGAGGCCAAACCTATAATCCTGGTAAGCACGAGCACAATGATCTTCAAACTGAGGTCACTGATTGCCCAGATGGGGATTTGACTTCCCACCATGGGAGTCCCTACTACATAGTGGGCTTCGATATACTCCTAGACCTTCATCCCACTCCCTAATCCACGTGAATTGAGGTCCACAACCTCTCCTCGCCGTGATAGACCAGTCAAGAAGTAGATGTCCTCTACTTTGATCCTTAACGGTTGTCCATCAAGGATAAAGCTCTCACTATCAGGATCCCAATAACCCACCAACATTTCCAACAACCTCACTTGGGCCCTCATTCCTTTGAGAGCCCAAAACTTGTACAAGCCACATCTTTTTAAATTCACTTGAGCCATCGGATCCTGGTCCACAACTGCATCTACCTCCTCATGCTCTCGCTCTCTCCATTCCAAGACCATCCTGCAAGAAACAAATCAATTTTTGAGTTAAGAACCCCTCTTTTTTGCCAATTTCATACATACTTGCCCACATTCACATGTAGGGATCAATACACACTCCCTATGGTTAACACAGGGGTGTATACCTAGTCGTACACACGACTTACACAAGGAAACCCGCGTATACTAAAAATCCTAATTTGCGCCCTAAAAAATTAAAAAATGGGAACCTAATTTAAAATTATAATCCATTGAATTTGAAGACGATGAGATGAAGAATTACCTTATCCAGACGATGTGTAATTCCATTGCCCAATGCCCCCGCAATCGTCGTTCGAATCCTAGAGGTATTTTTGGTCCAAATTGCACTATTTGGGTAAAAATCAAAATGATACAGTAATTTTTTATTTTATTACTATTTATAAGTTATTTTTACCCACTTTATATAGTTTCATGCTATTTTTTAACCTAATGGACTAATTCAAGAATGGTTTTAAGCTGGTTTTGTAGTTTTGACTCAGTTTTCTTGCGGATTTCAACGTCATGGTTGGTCATTCGTCTCCTCAGGTAGGTATTTTCATAACCTAGCATATAGGATAGGTATTTATTCCATCATGCATTTCGCATTATCCTCCGAATACTATTTTTTATGCATAGGTACTAACCCATTTATTGCGACGCATAACCCTCCATCTGTTATAAGTAACGTCGTTAACAAATGGTAGAGACTTACCAAACATGGGTACCCTAGCTAGATCCTCTTTTTCATTTGGTGCCCATGGCAAGTTTTTTCCTTAGGACTAGGAGTCCATTATAATTCGATACATCACTTTATGATGAACCTCATTTCTCATTCATACACATGCGGCCTCATTTCCCGTGGACTCCCAAAAATGAGTCTTAATTAAGCTCTTTTCCGACTCGTCTAAAAAACTGAAAAGATTGCCGAGTGATTTGTCCCTTTCACACTCATTAAAATTGGATTTGAAAGGTCCTGAGTCTTAGTTAAGCTCTTTTTCGACTCATTATCAAAAATAGAAAAGATCGCCGAGTGAACTTGTCTTTTTCACACTCGTAAATTGGATTTGAAAAGACGTCTATTTGGCACAAGTTTACCCCTTTTTCACACCAAATAGACTAAAATACATAAAAAATGACATTTTTTGGCATTAAGTTGTGATTGCATCTCATTCCCTCACTTGCAATATTGAGCCTTTAGCCGGTTCTCGCTTTGCGTTATAAACCATTGCCTAAGCAGTTTTTGCATCCTCAACCAAGCAGAGCCTTATTTATATCCTTCACAATTTGACACCCTATACCCTAGAGGGAACATCACCCCGAGTGTCCATCTCCCGCATGCATTCCCCTGCATTGAGCATAGGTATGTTCCACTGATGGAACTAGTTTTTCTTACTTGCAACACTCGTTCCCTCCTCTGTATCATAACATTCATTTGTTATGAAAAAACAAAAAAAAGACGGGCGGGAAGGGAGTACTATATTGTAATTGGCAGCAGTCGTGTCACCTTTGAACAGAGCACAAAGTTATCGAGTCCTTGCATCATCATAATTTTGGGTTTAGCACGGCCTTAAGAAGCTGATCTAGTTACAGAGTTTTCTCTACCGACTAGTTACTCTTCCAATCCCTATAGAGAGAATTATTGATGCCTCCTGCATCTAACATTCACATCATCGAGTCCATTCTGCCAGAGTCCACCATGTCTCATGCTCTTGTTCAAAGGAAGTCTATCAACCTGTGTCGGCCACTCCTCAGAAATCTTGACTTTGCATGTCGGCCATACCCTCAGTTTCTCTCAGAATCACATGATACTATGGTCTTATTATGCACCCTGGCCCTACTTTCATCATTAGTAGGTCACCTTGAACCCAACAATCGACACTTCATCATTGGTCGTTGAATGGGTGGTTTCCCTTGTGTTCGACGACAAGACATCTATTCACACTTTGGGATTCCTGCAGTGTCTTGGTTGCCATTAGCCTTATTGGTGGTTTCCTCACCTTTGTCAACAGTTTTCATCATTAGCTGCTATTTAGAGGGTCTTTTTCGTGTACCACTTGCACTTGGTACACGCGAAAGACGCATAGGGTCGTTGGTTCGTGAACATGTTCTTCGTCTGATCTCCACCAAATCATGAAGCTCGTGCTTTGTTCCTTGTGTTGATTGATGAGAGATGCCTTAATGCTCTCCTTTCAGCAGGTCTTTGTCCATCGACTTCAGCTCATTTATTCTGGATATAAGACCTAGAGTTTCGTGAGTGCCTTGAGGCTTGCAATCATTAGTGGCAGGATCTCTCTCCATTGAAAGATGGGAATACATCAATGTCTCCTGATCAATGGATTTCTCAAGTATTCGACACCAACTCCTTTATTCACACTTGTAGAAATGTACTCGATGCCTTGATACCTACTTTCATTATTGGTAGGTTGTTTCGCATTTGTTAACGGTATACCTCAATGACCGGTAATCAAACGATGTCTCATCATGTTCAACCTCAACTCATTTTTTTACATGATGTAGACTTGCACCTTGGCGGATTGTGTAGAAGACTTGAAGACATCACTATGTGGCCGCATCTTTCCTGAGTTGTTGCTTCTATTTCATTTGACCAGCTCCTGTTTGACTTTAGTAATCATGGGAAATCAGATCGTACGTCATGGTATACAGATATCTTCAGATTGATTTTGAGACTGATTTCACTGGGCCTTGTTCATAATTATGACAGCTTTTGGCATATAACCACATTCTTATTTTCCTATTCATGGCCATGAACACTTGTTTGGTATATTTTCCACATGGATCTGCATTGTATTCTTGGAAGCCATGTATGCAAAGTCAGTACATAATGTAATAAGCAATTGAGTTCATCCAGCTGGTTCTCTACCACTCCACTCCTAGGTTATTTATAATATATTTTGTCAATCGCAGATACTCCTCTGACCATCACACATTAGGGGGCATCTGTTATAGCGAGATTTGTCTCACCATTGCTATCTTGCACAGAGGGCCTTTTTCCATTTCCCTATTGTTGACAGACAAATTTGACATGCCGTCAACTGGAAGAATAGATCCGGTCCGGGGTTGTCTAAATAACCCAAGCCGTTTGGTGTAACCTATTCTAACGGGTTTAATGGCTCTGTTAGCCAACTAGGGTCCTAAATATAGAAAAATGAAATAAACTAACAAAGAAAAGATTCTAACAATCGACACAATAATTACAAATATTTATCTAAGAATGTGAATATACAAATGATTATGAACAATTTATATACAATTTACAAGGTTTGCATGAAATCTTGTGAAAATGATTGTTTGATAAAGTTTATGAATCAAATATGAACAACACTTCTTTTTGGCTTTTTTTTAAAGATATTAAACGAATAAATACTAAATGAATATGATTGAAACAGTGACACAAAAATAGTCAAAGCTAATTAATGTAATCATTGTTTCATTCATAAACAACTTAACTAAATAACACATAGAATAACATGTAGTTGATCAACGAAACCGGTATTATCTTTCTGTGTTGTATGAGCTCCTGCATGTACTGTTGTTAAGGGAAACCTATAACAAAACAATACTAGCACTTCCAGAATACATTCAAAGAAGTATTTGATATTGGAGTAAATTAATAACAATAGGAAGACAACTAATTAAAAATCATGTGATCTTAAGATAATCAATATTTAAGAACGAAACATAATTCTAAGTATTGATATTATCCATCATTTAACATTAGAAATAAATTCCACAATAATCAAATGATCGATTGATCACACATAAAAAATGGAATAAGAAATTATGGACAACATATAACATTTAACAGTATGAAAACACCATATGATGACAAGCTAAAGCTAAAATCAACCATAATAACATTATCATAATACAACAGTAATGAAAGAATGAAATGGAATAAGAATCACATAGGTCTAAAGCCAAAGATGAATTCATTTCCCATATTCTTTCTCAAAATCACATGCCCATATTGTAGTCCTGGAAGAATTTTTAAGATAATAGACTCTTAAAGATTGAAAAAAAATTAATACATAAATGATAACAATTAACCATGTATTGATAAAATAGACTAAAGCTAATTTAAATCAATGCATAATCAATTATTCAAAGAATATGAAGATATTATATGAAAATAAAACCATTTTACTCACAGGACAAAAGCCATTAAGCAACATGGAATTCCATAAAAAAAAATTAAAATACTCGTCCATTCTCCCAAAGATTCCAACCATGTGTTACTCCATTTGAAAATAAAAAAAGTTTACAAAAAAAATAATGTACAAAAGAGAAAGGATAAAAACTCTCCTCTCCAATTCTTGGATCTTTTGGCTCTGAACTTTCTCATATATTTATACAATGAATGAACAGTTTGGGCGTCACTATTAATTTTTGCCACCTGAAATTTGTCTCGTAAAAAGACATCAATATCTCTCAAATCATGCATTTGTTTGGGAAAATTTCTTCTTAGAAGGTAAATGGGTCCATTTGGGTTCTGGGTTTTCAACCGTTTCTTCAAATTCCTCATGGTTTGGCTGAAATCAGTTCTGAAAAATCGCATGTCTGATCTTGACGCATTTCCAAATTTTATCTGTTGTTGCTCATAAAATTATTTGTAGCAATCCAAAATTATTTTTGGATCAATCATATTGAACGTATTTGGATAATAAAATCAAACCATGATCAGATCCGTATCAAATATTTGATAATAGAAACCTGTGAAACAAAAAGAAACCTAAATTAATAACCTAAAAATTGTGAATAAAACAAAATCTAGAAAAATCAAAAATGAATTTAAACTAACTATAAGTTATAAACAAGCATTGTTTATAATTTGCTTTCAAATATGATCTTAAAATTCTAGAAGCTTCAAGTTAATGGAGAAGAGAAAAATATTAATTTTGGTTTTTTACAAAATCAAACAAATGATAGATAATTCTTTTATTATTATTATTTTGAAATGAGATGCAAAATGAAAAAAAGAATTTAATTAATTAATATCACCAAATGATTTCATGAAAATGAGAAACCAACCAAGATATTATTTGATGAAGTATTGAACCCATTATTCAAAATAGTCAAACTTGCTAATGAGCAAAAGAAAGAACACATAATCATAATTTAAACAAAAGTAAACAGTTGATAAAAAATAGCGTTTTTGTTTAAATTGAGATTTTTATGCTCGTTTCTAAATTTTAACATATACTCTTGTAATGAATGTCTCATACTATAGTCAATGTCATAAGTTTGTCTCAAAGCAAGCCAAGGTATGGAACTATTTGAAAAGGTTGATTCTATAGCTCATTATAATTATCAAGATTCGAATGGGGGCCCTTTAAATTTTGTAAAAATTTAGGGGGAGTTGTTGGGGCCCAACACCTATGCAGACTTGTCATCCATTTTTTATGAATCAAGAGCCAAAAGTATACATTTTTCCACATATACGATCCCTATCAGCTATGCAAGATGTGTATATGCTGGTTGCTCCACAACAGCCTGCGTACATCGGAATTTGTGCCAGAAAATACAAAATGAGGTCGGGTTTCCATGTCACGACAGAAGATCTCGAATATTTGGCCTTCCAAATACTGCAAACGTTCTGAATCGGCCCTTCAATTTCATTTTGAAGGCTATAAAATCACAACTTCGAGTTATGGAAAAGGAGGAGAAAACATTCAACTTTGCGAGCAAAGTTCCTCTGGACAAATTACTTCATATTGAGTCTGCATCCCTTTGTCCCTCAAGTCTAAACACAGTGTTCAACCCCCAAGCTCTTTTCCTATTGTTGAGAGAACCTCATTGACTCTCTTCTATCAGCTTGCCTTTGGTGGAGGATTGAAGTGGTGGAGGCCCAATTGGAAGGAACTTGGTTTCTTGGTTTTGAACCGTGCCGACACGGAAGTCTGTAATGTTGTCACTTATGCTGATCAATTATTAATAGAAATACTCCTTTCCCATCCTATTGGTCTCTTGCAAATACATGATTATTATCCATGGGCGTGTTTGTAATGTTTATTAATGGATTATGCTATCTAATGTGCTAACCCCTTTATATCATCATTATATACTTTCTATGTTCGTTTGTTAAGAAATTATTGCAGGTATAAAGCTTTCGGTCGAAGTGCTCAACAGTCGAACATCATCGAACATTGGATCAAGGTAGGCCTGTTTCTTGTCTTGCACATTAGTTTATATAGTATATGTTGGAATTGAGTTGATTTATGCAGTCATACCTGTATGTTGTGGTTTACCCTTGGCCATAGAGAGTTTTCCTCTCGTAACATGGTTTATTACAGGTTCTGACACTATTTGTTGCAGGTTTTCATGATTCTATATTGGATTATGTAAGGTGATGATGTAAAATAAATCTTGGATGCATGGCACTAACCCATGAGTATGGATTGATGCATTTTCTGTTGAAGAACAATGTTGGTTATGACAATGAAGCTATGACACCTTAGTTGTGTGATATATCTTGATGATGTATTGAAATCTTACTTGTTGAAAATATTGATGCATGCATTTGGAATACATGTATGGGATTCATCATTTTGTGGTATTGGTGCATGGTGGTGTACATGTTTGGTACACTCATAGATGGCATATGCTTGATGATACTACACCATTGGTACTACTTGATCACCACAACAATTGGTATTTGTTTAAGATACATGATTGTGGCACTTGGTTCATGATGGAGACATATCATGACTGATATGACACATGGTTGGCATATTGGTAGATTCACATGGTTATCATATCAGTAGATGCACATCGTTGGCATATTGGTAGATGCACATGTTGGCATATTTATAGAGGCATATGATTGATACATTCCATGGATGATATCTTTTGGCACATTGCATGATGTTGATGTACATAGGTGTTGTGCATGATGAGCACACATTTTTTTACAGGATGTGCTTGGTTGATATTTTGCTCATGATTCTTTATTTCATTGTTCACATATCTTTTGCTTGATGATGCTTGGTATAACATGAGTTTGATGCATGAACAGGTCCAAGGATCGTTATATGGTAGCACATTTTTCATCTCGCAGAGAATATAGGGGAGACATACCCATAGGGGGAGTCATTCTTCTTCCCATGATTCTACGATGATATATTTATCAGATGCATTCCTAGAAAAGAGCCATATATTTGAAGAAAGAGCACAGAGGCATAATTCAAGGAGGAGCGATGGTCACAGGGGGAGTATGTTCGATGTATTTTCATCATTACATCAGAGTGATATCCCTTGTTCAAAAGGGGAGAGATTATTCATAGGAATATCAAAGGCACTCAGACAAGGGGAGAAACCCCAAGGAAATTTCAAGCAGGGGGAGCAGCCCCAAGAGGAAAATGGCCCTTTTCCATTGATGTCAAAGGGGGACAGATAGTCACATTGATGTGATTGATGATTATTGATTGGGAGTGATAGTTGCATTGATTATTGATGTAGAGCATGCCTTATCTACATGTTGACATCAATAATTGGTAATTGGTGTTGACATCAATATTAGTATTGCCATCAATGCCAAAGGAGGGGATTGTTGGATCATGTTGTCATTGATGCCAATGGTTTGATTGATTGATTTCAAGTGATTGGTTGATACCAAAGAATTGATTAATTGATGATTGATGTAATGTAATATGTATTTTCCTTGATGAGAATGCATAGATGAAGATGAATCAATGAGTTGTCATTGATATGATGAAGATGGATCAATGAGTTCTCATTGATACATGATGAATATGGATCAATGTGGTTTCATTGGTATATGATGCACTATTGGAAAAATGTATAGATGACTCATTATTGTCTTATCATGATTGATAAGGTGCACAAATAGATGAACTTCAAAGTGGTCCCCTTATGGTGAAATCCCTCATGGGAAGACGCTTTGTGGATTGAGTTATCCTAGAAGAATGGTTGGAGGACCCATGCTCTCATTATTGTCTTATCATGATTGATAAGGTTCAAAAATGTATGAACTCCAAAGTGGTCCCGTTATGGTGAAATCCATCACGGGAAGACGCTTTGCGGATTGAGTTATCCTAGAAGAATGGTTGGAGGATCCATGTTTGTATGTGGAATAATGAGATGAAGATCAAAGGAAATGTTGGTGAAAATATCTTAGATGGATAGTGTTTGTCATGCCATTTCCGGTGGTATGTGGAATGTCACATAACTCCTCATGGTTTGAGATTTATGGCCTTACGAAGATGGAGGACCCCTACATGAAGGCTTGAAGCCCCCAAGGTCAAAGAAGTCAAAGTGACCTAAAAAAAGAAATCATTATTTAAATGATAAAGTAAAGTGACAAAGTCAAGGTGGATTATTTAAATAATAAAGAGAAGTGACAAAATCAAGAAATGATAAAGTAAGGTGACAAAATCAAGAAGGAATATTTAAATGATAAAGTATTGGAGAACTTTTTATTTATGGAAAGTGCTTAACCCTAAAATAAGGAAAATAGGTTAAGTGACCTAGAAATGGGTTAATATTATTTAAATGATAAAGTAAAGTGACAAAGTCAAGGTGGATTATTTAAATAATAAAGAGAAGTGACAAAGTCAAGGTGGATTATTTAAATAATAAAGAGAAGGTGACAAAATCAAGAAGGAATATTTAAATGATAAAGTATTGGAGAACTTTCTATTTATGGAAAGTGGTTAACCCTAAAATAAGAAAAATAAGTTAAGTGACCTAGAGGATGAAAGTAAATAAGATAACAATGGTCTCTTGTAGATCATCTTTTTTGTGGATCAATGGAGAGCTTCTTGTGAGAATATCTTTTGGAGTATTGATGGAGGGCTTCTTGTGAGAGCTTCTTGAGAAGTTTTGGTGTGGAACACTTGAGCATATTGAAGATCTATAGGTGACCGAGGTAACCAAAGGATATCTAAGCCAAATTTCAGAGGAAAGGTGAAGAAAAGAGGGTTGGAATTGTTGGACACACCTACCAAACTTAGAGGGGGAGTGAATGAGTGTGGGGCTCTTTTTCCCAAAACTTCCCTCTTGCACAAAAACTCATCAATTAGCATTCAACATTTATTCATTACCCATTGCTATCATTTATAACCAGTTAGATGTGAGCACATATCAGCAACATATATCAACAATATATCATCAACAAGTCATCACCATAATGAACACAAAGAACACAAGATGTATGTACAATTTTCTTTTTATTACAGACTAGAATCCTTGGGGTTTATCAGCAAAAACTAAATATAGTACAACTCTATAAGAGCACCTACTCTATAATGCAAGACTCAGCTTACATCCTCAGCACCAACTGAGATGAGGAAACAATCCTCAACAGATATCAATATGTCAACAGGTATGCGACCTGTCAGTAGTGCAGCCCACGTGTGCACGCACCCTGGCTCACTACAGCCCACGTGTGAACGTAGCCAGTGTATAATGCAACAAGCGTATGCTTCTAAGCAACTAGGGTTTTGCTTTTCTTCACATGCTCAGATCCTCTGCAACCTGCAATCACTTTCTTTTCTGTCTTCCACTATCCAAACTGACCCACAACCAGTCACAACACATCCAAGCTCTCCAATAGCTTGCTCATGCTCCACAACAAATCAATATGAATGCTATCTCACTCATGTATAAAATAACTAGTATACCATAGCAATCATGTCACTACTGAATCACAAGAGTGTTGCTCACTCCATCAACCAAATCAACCAAACTGAGCCACATCATAGAATCCATACCAAGAATGCCCCAAGAATTCACAACATATCAAACAATAGTATCCATCAAGACAATAATGTAACCATACCAATGTCTCAGTGATAGATCTGAGGCCATAGAATGCAGATCTTGAACCTACCTCATCATCCAAGAGCTTGGCACTAGCTCAAACACAAATCTCCATGATTTTATCCACTCCATGCTCCTTGTACACAATCAGCCCGCGTGTACACTCACCCTATACACAGCCAGCCCACGTGTACACGCACCCTATACACAGACAGTCTGCGTGGACATCAGAAAATAGGGTTTTCTATGAATCCGAGACTTTTTCTGTCAAGATCTCCGACATTGCTGAAACTTTGATGCGTTCATGAGATCCTCCTCTTGCTCTCTTCCTCAGAATAGATCTTCAATCATGCTCAAGAGATCCACCCCAATAGGATGCTCTCACAAGAATGTCTCCATCAATACTCCATAAGATATTCACAAGAAGCTCTCCATTGATCCACAAAAGGATTCTCACCAAATGTACTTTTTACAAGAGATCCTAGCTTCTTATTTATACTTTCATCTTCTAGGTCACTTAACCCATTTTAGGTTACTTAACCCATTTTTATGTCACTTAACCTATTTTCCTTATTTTAGGTTTAACCACTTTTCATGAATAGAANAAATAATCTTTCTTGATTTTGTTACTTTACTTTATCATTTAAATAGTGATTTCTTCTTTTCAAGCACTTTGACTTCTTTGACCCTTTGGGGCTTCAAGCCATCATATGGGGGTCCTTCAACTTCATAGAGCCATAACTCTCAAACCGTGAGGAGTTATGTGACATTCCACATACCACCAGAAATGGCATGTCAAGCACTATCCATCTAGGATAGTTTCACCAACAACTTCATTGATCTTCATCTCATTAATCCAAATGCAAGCATGGGTCCTCCAACCGTTCTTCTAGGATAACTCAATCCGTAAAGCGTCTTCCCGTGAGGGCTTTCACCATAAGGGGACCACTTTGGAGTTCATCCATTTGTGCACCTTATCAACCATGATAAGACAATAATGATTCATCTTTGCATCAATTCACCACTGCATCATATATATCAACTATGCATCATGTATCAATGACAAAACATTGATCCATCTTCATCAATGCATCATATCAATGATCCATATTTATCAATTGGTTTCCACTTGGACATCTATCATTCTCATCAATGCATATTCATTGTTCATCAATCATCAATCAATCAAGTACTTGACATCAATCAAACCAAACCATTTACTTCAATGACATATGATCCAACAATCTCCCAAATAATCAAACCATTGGCATCAATGACAACATGATCCAACAAGAATTCAAGGAAGGATAAATTCTTTTCATGATGCTTTCTAAGGTATGTTATTTACAGGTCATCTCACCATTTTCGTAATAAATTTTTTTCTATAATGATTCATACCTTGATATTGATATGTCATTTAGGAAACATATCCATGTATCTGTGTAAAATATTCGGCTTGTGGGTCATTGTATTTTTGGAGATACACTCCATGGAAAATAGGGTTTGTGGCTAGTCCTGAAACTAGTCTAAAAAAGGTGTTTCGGGTAAAAACATCATAACTTATTCATAACAGATTCAAATTCAGTGAGACCAATTGTGTTGGTTATATTACAGTCTTTCGTATGTTTTTTAACAGTTTCAAATCGATTCAACAAATAGTACATGTGGGGCACGCTCTACAAGGTCACTCTCTAGAATAAGCCATAATTGAGCAAGGTATGTCATTTTTGCTATAACTCCTTTTTTATGAGAGGTTCTAGTAGTGACACCTGGAGGAATTGCATAAAACATACTGAAGAACATTATGTATCAGTTTCAGATATTTATTCATTACAGGTAGAAAGTTATGATTATTTCAAGTTAGGATTGGTGACTAATCCAAAACTAGTCATGGTTGAGACAAGCAGTTGATGAGTTGGCACATACATGAGGTGTATAGTTGATGATGTTGGTACATATTGATGATTCATTGTTGATGATTAGTTGACACATGATTGGTATATACTTGGTACATGGTTGGATGCACTTGTTATGGTACATGTTGATTACAGGTTGTTTGGCACAAGTTGGTGCATGGTTGATGCACTTGTTTATGGTACAGATTGATATCTGTTGAAGATTGTTGCCTCATCTCAGTTGGTGCTAAGGGTGTAAGCTGAGTCTTTCATTATAGAGTTGGTGCTCTTGTATATTTGTACTCTATTCAGTTGTTGTTGAAAAACCCCAAGGATTGTAGTCTGTAATAAAAATAAAATTGTACATACATCTTGTGTTCTTTGTGTTCTTTGTGTTCTTTGTGTTCCTTGTGGTGATGACTTGTTGATGATATATTGTTCATATATGTTGTTGATATGTGTTGACATTTAATTGGTTATAAATGACAACAATGAGTAATGATTTAATGGTGATTGTTAACTAAGGAGTTTTGGGGAAAAGAGCCCTACATTGTTCACCTCCCCCCCCCTCTCAATGTAGTCAGTGTGTCCAACACCTGCGACTATTCTAAAAGACATAACCAAGATCTAGGTTGATTCTTTTAAAAAACCCTTTCGAGAGATTGCATGGTTTTTCACCAGGTTGACAAGTCAGGAAAGCACTGCTACCATTTCTCGCATGATTCTATATATTTTATATTTTACATTAAAAGAACAAGGCATCTTTGACTGGGGAAAATTGATTTCCATCGAAATTTCATCCCATTTATCCCACTACAAAAGGGACAAAAAATTATTTATGGATTCCTATTTGGTATTTTCTATAATGTATTGTTGTCAATTTCCAAACTTGACTATAAGTAAGAGGGTGAACTGTGAAATAGATCTAGTTAACTTCTGGTATCAAGCATTGTGGAGACACAAGACTTCTCCTTATTTTTACGAAGTTTACAATGATTTTGTCTTATTCTTCAAAGGGATGTTATTTGGTAAAAATACCCCCAGGATATCTGACTAGGCTAATAAATTCTTGGAGAAAAAGAGAATGATAGAACATATGGAAAATCACAGTGTCATGAGGATATTTTGTTCCAAAGAAAATCCCTCTTTTATTCCATATCATGTATCTGACAAATTGTTTATTACATAAGTGGTAAGGCAATACAACTTTTGGCTACTTTTTTTCCATGAAAAAAGGAAAAAAAAATCCGTCTCCTTGCTGTGGAAGATTGGAGATTTCATTTTTAGAAACATAAATAAAATTGATGATTTTTCAATCCATTTCAATAATGTGAGCTTAAAATATGCTGAAAATATCAAGGGCTTTGATCCTAACAAAATATTTGTGGAACACATGCTTTCGGTAGGATTCAGTAACTCATTCATCTAGACTAATGAAGAAGAAGAAGAAGAAGGTAACAACCATATTACTCATGTACACGAGGCTGGTGACCAAGAAACAATACTAAGCACTAACGAGTTGTATAAACAAAAAGGAAAGGGTCCCAGTGAAAGGAGTGCTCAGTCTCTAGTTGTTACTCCCAAAACTACCACATCCCGGAGCAATGCTCCAACTACCCACCCAGTTAGAAATATTGTCAACAATATTTCAAGTAGTAAAGGAGAAAATAATCCCCC
>JASDQU010102904.1:93452-108315 GCA_032191745.1 Picea mariana | reverse complement strand
CATGCATGTACTAATGATAAACAATCATTGCTTCTAGTGCATAGTTCCTATATGATCACTAAGACATGTAGGACAACAAATCAAGTAATGCATCGTTTAATAATCTTAACGAACTAAATTATACTAATTCATCAATAACTCATTGTCACACTTAAAATACCATTAGGAAATCAAACAGGTCTTTAAACATGGTAGGAAACAAGTGAGTAAACAATAGTGGCATCTTTAATCCCCAATCAGTATTCTCAACTAACATCGAAGCATCCTTCCTTCCTAACCTACTTCCATCTTCCATCCTATCCTTTCCTCTATTGGACTAAGCTAGAGCGTCAACTATATTGACCTAACTCCAGATAGAACCCATAAGCGGAAGTGTCATACATATCGACCAAGCTTCCCCAACAAGAAACTAGCAGTCGTCATCACACGTCTAGGGGAGTGTGACTTCACACAGCCCTCCCACGACTCTAGGTTTCAGAGGATAAACGGTGGGAAGTACCTCCACCCCTCCTCATAGAACTAGGGTCAACACCCTATATCGAGCCATACTGTGCAACTACTGTTCTTAGAGTCACGTCATCAAACAACCACTCTGGGAAAGTCATGTGTCCTTTCAAAACCACACTTACCACAGATCATAGTAATATTTCGAATCATATATCAAATAATAAGTACTACTTATAGAACACAATATCTTCTTGATGTCTACGACATCCCAGTTACCTCAATACTATAGTCATTTGGCTATCACATAGCTCATCATCCTGTAGGTTAGTTCACCAATAACAAATATTGATGTAGATACATCACGAATTTATATAAGAATCCATTTTTGCATGGACATCCAATTAAGAAATGTTTTTCCTATTTACATCATGCATTGCATCTATTATACATTCACAATATAACGTGAATTGGTATACATGTACTGAACTTGCCCATTTTAATTTTTATGTTTAACAAATCAAATAACTATCTTTTTCATGAGCATATATCATGTGACATACAAATAGGCCTAGAGATACACATCTCAATGTCTAACAAAGTCTAAGTGACTCTAAACAAATGCTAAACTTTGAATTATCAAGATTAGTAAACAACAATGTTCTAACTACTTAAGGTCAAAATATGGGGCATTACAAACGTAGTGCGTCCTAAAGGGAATGCCGCAATGATGATGTTAAAGGAATGAACCTATATGGCCCTATGACTAATATCTCATTAAGAAATTTTAAAACAAGTTCCCTAATTAAATTGTCGCCTAGTTCAAAATCTAAGTCCTAAGTCTAAAACTTCGCTAGGGACACCTATGAGTAAAAATAGGAGTAACTCTAGGTGGGTGAGGGAAATTAGATAATTTAACAAATTAAATAAAATAGTTAATGGAGAAACGTGGGGAATAAATGACACTTGTACGAAAGAGGACTTTTAGAAGATTTTATTCAAACTTAAAGTAAATGAAATTTGGGGAAAGTGGAAAGTTCTAAAACTCTATAAAATAGAGGAAGGAGGAGGAAGAAAGGAATCAAATGTTAGCGTAATGTTACACTTTCGGATTTGTGATTTTATTGATTTACTTGTGAGGAGTTGGGATTTACTAGCTCGGATAGGAGTGGTAGCTCAGCCTTGCGAGGCGAGCTGGGAGCTAGACGTACCATCTAGATAGTGTGTGGCCCTTTTGTGGCTCGAGGGGCTAATGGGGAAGCAGAGTACCTCTAGCATTCGTTGGGAGGTACCGGTGATATCTCGACAGTTGGCAAGCGGGAGAGATTGAAGTGCGGGACGTCAATCGATGCAGGTGATGAGGCAATGGTATGCACTTTTATTTTGTAGAGTAAAATGCATTTGGATTTATGCTTGGATCTGTGTATTGATTGTAAATGAAATTGGCTTGTTTATACCTCTTGTTATCTTGTTTTACTTCGCCTTTTTGTTTCACTGGACAATCCTACTTTTTTACTTTATTTACTGTGTTTTATGCATGCATAGAGAAATTGACTCTGCATTTAAATGGTTTCTGGGCTAGTTGGATCTGTGCTTACTGTGCTCCCTTTTGTTTCCACTATGCATTTTGTTTTCACCTCTCCACAACAGTTTTACCCACCTTGTTTCAGGAAATTTTTCCATATCTTAGGCAATGGCGGGATTTTCTGTGACTGTAAATTGTTTCGTTTGCACAGGAAATCCGTCCCTTTACTCGGTTGGATAATTTTTTCTTGAATTTTTATGCCCAAATCAAATTTATTCTTGCGTTTAGACTGTGTTCCTGTCTGCGAATCTGTTTGATTCTATTGGGGAGTGGGGCGTATTTGTTGGTGCTGGAAGGGTTCCGTTTCGATTGTCTCATGATGGTGTGGCTGCGTTCTTCCCCTTCCTTTATTTTTCGTGGTAGATGGATGTGTTGTGCACAATCATGACCCATGGCCTTCCCCTCTAGTGGCTTGCGTTGAATGTTTTAGCTGTTGACTAGACCCTTAAGCTCCCTCGGTGCTCCTTGTAGGTAGAAAATATGTGGGACTTGATTGGGAAATCAAGTTTAGAGTTTAGGTTCGAAACAAGTTCGGTGGGTTTGATCTGAGTTGTGTTTACGGTTTCCTGCGTCCATGAAACCACCTCCTACATTCATAACCTTGCGTATCGATTTCTAACTCTACGATGCATTACACTGGTGTTTTCTCTCCTTTCAAAACCACCCATCATGTTGGATTGGGTGACTTGCCATAGACGATGTGTACAACGTTGCCATATTCTCGTACAACGAGTGAAACAGGATGCGTGGCCTCGATTTTTCCTCTAAGAGTAGTGAGATATCTCCCCTTACCTTCACCCTTACATGATATTAATTCTTAAACCAATTTTTATAAGAAAAGTTTCTTGATTTAGGGAAGATCTGGTTCTCATTGTAATCATAGAACAACCTAAAGTTTGCAGTCGAATCGGACCATAGTCACTTGCATTTTTCTGCCAGCCTTTGGTTTAATCACCTACAGATTTATCGAATCCTATTTGTCGATGATAAGCTGATGAAATGGTTGTCACCTTTAGTTACAACCTCTGTTATATCCCTTGCTCCCAAAAGGCAATTTTAATTAGATATCTTTATATGGTAATTTTATATCTTTATATGAAATATTATTATCAGTAGTGAACCTGTTAGTAATATTATTTTATATCCTAGCAATTTCAATAGATATCTTTATATGGTAATTTTATATGTTTATATGAATTATTATTAGTAGTAGTGAAACTGTTAGTAATATAATTTATATCCTCGCAATTTTAATTAGATATCTTTATATGGTAATTTTATATCTTTTTATGAATTATTATTAGTAGTAGTGAAACTGTTAGTAGTATTATTTTATATCTTGGCAATTTTAATTAGTTATCCTTATATGGTAATTTTATAACTTTATATGGAATATTATTATTAGTAATGAAACCGTTAGTAATATTATTTTATATCCTCGCAATTTTAATTAGATATCTTTACCAGGTAATGAAACTGTTAACTTTTTTTTTATTAGTATAGTTAGAGTGATGAAGTGTTTTCTCTATTATTATTAGTGGAATGAGAATTTTGGGCAAAGATTGTTGAGATGTACATAAATCTCTTCTTGGGACATTTTCATATACCTACATGATTATTAGCTATCAACCTTAAAACAAACACTCATAGAAACCATTAATATTTAAGGCAAGATGAATTAAATAGTATCTGGATGCCCTGTTTGTAATTTAAAATGGCTCAATGAGTTGGTTTAAGACTAATTTAGATTTTACCATAATGTCATTATGTACCTTAGACATGCAAGGTTGGGCTCACGTTGGAGGTCGGAATAGATTGAGTTAATTGCCTTACTGGTTGTTTAGTTGTCATTGTCTTGTAAGGTGATTCTTTTTATTGCAAAGTGATGGTAGTTTAAAATGTAACGGGTTGTTGTTTTATAGTAATGATATTGTAGTTCCATTGTTGATGATAACAAATAAAGTGTAAATTTATTATTAGTTATATTGCAATGCTATCATAATATAAAATTAATGATATGGTTATTTATGGTCAGCTTTTTGTAGTTTCATTGTTGATGATAACAATTAAAATGTAAAGTTCTCGTTATTTTAATTGCAATGTTATTGTAATCTAGAAAGAAAAGATATAGTTATGTTATGGTTATGTTATGGTAATTTCATTATGATTGATAACCTATAAAATGTAGGGTCCTTGAGTCTAAGTGCAATCAATTATTATGATTCAGTAAACAGGGATTTGCAATTAACTAAATCTACATCATTTAAGGTTGGGTTGGTAACTCGCCGATTAATGGAAATCAAATGGAGTATTCAATCTGTAATTAATGTCATTGAGTCTTAGTAATGGTTGGTCGATGTCGGAGTCCTTTTGACTTGCTTCTTCCATAGAGGACATGGTTTTGAATTTAATTAGTGTCGAACTTAATTATTGTTGTACTTGGTTGTAATATTTAATGGCTTGGTCTTCTTGTATTGGGGGGATTGTAGACACCTCCATGTTCCTCATAACAGTCACCAGCCCTGAGACCATAAATGGTTAAAATCGATGGGAACTTGGGCTTGAGCGTTGCTTATGTGTCTTGGAGGTCCTAACCTTGCAGGGTAGGACGGGTGGGTATTCAGTCTCTTCATTTTGTCGGTTGATTGTTGTTGTTTACTGGTAGATGTTGATGTGCATCTTAGATATTTATGTTGATATCATGGTTGCATGCATCATGATGCGTCGTCATGTGGCAGCACAGAGTATAATGTCTTGATACCCTTGTACACACGCACACACAAAAAGAAAAAGAAAAAAACATTTTGCACTTGTTATAAGAGGTTGGTCAGCGTAATGAGGAGGTTCATTACATGAAGGAATCCTTGTGGACCCAGAAAAAGTAATTTCCATTATGGAATAGCCAGTGCCTAAAAATGATTATGAGGTGAGAAGCTTCATGGGGCTAGTAGGTTATTACCAGAGATTTGTGGAAGGGTTCTCTAAAATAGAGAAACCCATCACTAGTCTACAATGCAAGGGGGCCAGGTATGAATGGACAAAAGAATGTGATAGTGCATTCATTGAGATTAAGAGTTACTAATTAGTGCACCAATTCTACGAGTGTCGGATATCGCAAATACTTCACAGTCTGCACGGATACCTCAAATCAAGAGTTGGGGGCCATGCTAATGAAGGATGGAGGAGTGATAGCGTATGCATCAAGGAAGTTGAAGAAACATGAGGATATTTACGCTACTCATGATTTAGAGTTGGTAGTTGTAATGCTAGCTCTAAAACTTTGGAGGCATTATCTAGTGGGCTGAAACTTTGAGCTCAAAACAGACCATGAAATTTTAAAACATCTCTTCACTCAAAGGGATCTCAATGTGAGGTAGAGGTGATGGAGTGAGTTTATGAGTCAGAACAATTTTTGAATTTTGTACATCAAGGGAAAGGATAATGTGGTCGTAGATTCCTTGAGTAGAATACCACATGTCTTCCCTTTGGTACCCTTAAAAGTCAATATTAGGGAGCAGGTGTTGTGGAAACTCCTTGGAGATAGTTGGTCTCCTACAGCTGCATGATGGTCTCCTACGGATTTTTTTGTGGGATTGTCGCTCACATTGCATAGACATAATTTCATTTGTGTGATAGTTGATAAGTTTACTAAGAGTGCTCATTTTATTCCGGTGAGAGACACCTACGATGTCAATGATGTGGCACACGTGTTTGTAAGTCAGGTCATCCATTTTCATGGGATACCCAAGAATATCATTTTAGATACAGACTCTAGATTCACTTCTAGGTTTTGGAAAAGTTCGTGGTCAATGTTGGGGACTCAATTGAACTTAAGAACAACTTATCATCCTAAAATAGATGGGAAAACTGAGAGATTAAATTAGGTTATGGAGTACATGCTTAAGATGTATGTTATGCATAATCAAACCCATTGGGAGAAGTACCTACCTTTGGTAGAGTTCGCCTACAATAACAGTTTTCATAGCTCCATTGGAATGCCACCCTACGAATCTCTTTATGGAAGGCCATGCAGAACACCGTTGAGTAGGGAAAGGTTAGAATACCGAGAGACAGTTGGGCCATAATTGATTCAAGAGATGGAGAATTAGGTAGTTCATATTAGGTAGATACTAAAGGAACCACTGGATATATAGAAAATTTATGTTGATGTACATAGGACTAACCGAAGTTATTAAGTGGGAGATCAAGTTTTCATTACAAATTTCATTGCATAAACATTTTTCCATAAAATGGAACTTAAGTCGAATGTCATGTAAGCTATATTAAATGGCTCAACTTGTTATTTCTTCGATGAACATTAAAACCGCATTCCATTATTCAAATAACCTCTCATTGTATGCACAATAAATAGGGTTTCCAAAGGTTTGTGCATTTTTCATTTACATGATCTAACGAGAAATTATGTTTTTTCAGGAATAATCAGTGTGCCCAGATTGCAACCTTTTGCGTCTGTGTAATTACTTCTCATATTTTGTTTTCTTACTCTAATTACTTCTCTCTATAAGAAATACTTATTGTCATTTAATTTTCTGTAATACTCATTGCAAGTGGTTCTCTGTAATTATTTCTCGGTTATTAATCTCTGTAAAAATTACTGAGTGAGCATCTGTAATTGTTCTTAGTAATTACTCTCGATAAGTAGACTCTAAATTGTTTCTGTAATTACTCTAGGTAATTATTCATTACAAATACTTATTTTCTATGATTACACTATGTAATTCCCTTTGTGATTACTCTCTATATTTTAAATAATTTATATAACAAGTACAAGACCGACGAATGTACTAGAACTCTACTCTTATCATTGTTTCTCATTTTTATTCATAAATGATTATGCATATAGATATTTTTTTTGATGATGGGTCCCTTTTCTTGCGAGGGAACCCATCAGTCTTCTATGAGCCCGCTCCTCATCCCGATTCCTAGATCTATTACTTCTCTATGGCATAAAAGGATAACTATAATTCAATCGAGACAGAAGATAAGTTACGCCTTGATCTTATTTTATTATCTCATCTTTTAATTAATTGAGATCTAGTATTAATATTTTCATTTTTCCCCTTTTCAGGTTGAAATCATAAATTTGAATCTATGAAGGAAGGCGTCCTGAAATCAAAAGGTACTCGAGTTCCATGGCTTCCTTCCACCAATCAATGAGATCAATCTCTGATGTTATATACAATCGATGTAGATTATTTAGATTATGCTTAAACTAGCTACATAAATTCTTGGGTATATAAAGCCCCAAGGGTATTAATATTTTCTTGTTCAACAACCTATTGATTGTATAATTATATTTTATCATAAAAATCTATGATTTAATGTTGCAAATAACTCTCTTCGTTAATATATAAATGTATATATTTATGGGACTATTAATTCCTTTCTATCTATATTCACTTATGATGCATGAGATTCAATTTGCTTTGGTTCCACTTCTTTCTTTTCTGAAGTAGTTTGTTTTGTATGTGGTAATTTTTCAATAGACAAATCAATAAATACACTATGGCCAAGAGGCACACCCACATAGATTACTACCTATACACACACACACACACACAAACACACACGCACTAAACATATAATACTTCATAAAATCAATGCTAACATGTATATTTAAACAATGGAAATCAACAAATATATCATGTCGATAAGGTCCTCTTATATAGATTTTGATATATATATATATATATATATATATATATATATATATATATATTTATATATAACCTCAACCATATATCATCAACCATATAACACTTCAGAAAATGAAAGTACATTGTTAAGATACATATGTGAACAATCGATACTGAGAAAACAAATGGAACAACCACATTCCTCCCAACCATAGAAATAAGGCAACCATGATCACTTGTCCTGATCAGCCCCTATCCTGACCATGAATCCATAGGGGAAAAATTTAATTGCAAGGATAAGAAATCTTCTCTATTATATGTTGGTGTTATATATCTTTTTATCTTTTTTCACGTGTGATGAAATTTGCTTGATGCGTAATTCACACATATGTTGGTGTTACATATGTTCTCTTACCTAGTTAAGTATAACATCTTGTACAACAAATATTTCAAATATTTCATATTTTAAATTTCAATTAGAATTGTAAAATGTGGTTAATTAGAAATCAAATATAATTGTAAAATATGGTTAATTATAAATCAAATATATTTGTGAAATATGGTTAATTTATTTATAATAGAGAGTAAAAAATAATTGCATCCCATTAGTTTCTTGTTATGACTCACTAAGCATATTGATCCTTTATCCAACTATTTAAAATGTATATATTGAGTTATTTATCCAACTATTTAAAGTATATATTGATTTATGTACAACGATGAACCATTTTTTTAATTTATTATATAAAATAATTATGTATTGAGTTAAGTGCATGGTTTTTTATTTTATTATAATAGATAGTTATGTGGGTACTTGGTTTAAGAAATAATGATAATAAAAAAATGGGTTTAAGATAATATATAATTTTTTTGTTTGTTTGTTAATTGGTCCAGACCTTCTTCGCATCGGGATTAACCTTTGGCTTGAAAAACCGTGGCTCAGGGGCATCTAAGCCATCAAAATCACCCGAGGATCGCACCCGGCCTGAGCCACACCAACCCTTAACATGGTTGGATTTTTGTTCCCCATAGGTTTTGAACCAGTGACTTTTCAACATGGAGTGCCTTAACAACACACTCTGTCACCAACTATCCTACACCTTAGGGACTTAAGATAATATATAATTCAAATGTATTTTGATTATTATTTTTTTTTTAATAGATCTAATTAAAAAGAAGTGGAGTTTATTATGATAAATAGTTAACATAAATTATGATAAATGATTAATAGTTAAATGATTATGGTGTAATAAATTATCGTAATATATAGTTAAATGATTATGGTGTATGTTTGTTTATTAGTTTTACTTTTATGTTTTTCTTTTCTACATAGTATTACAAACATATATATATATTTAATGATTATATTTTGTTTATATATCTTTATTAATATAAAGTGTTAGATTATTCTTACTTTATATATGTGTGAGGCTTTTCTATATAGTATTACACATATATATAATTAATGATTGTATTTTGTTTATATATTTTTATTAATTTATATGTGTATGGGGAGAAGGATTTGGTCTAACGGGTATTTCTTAATGGAAAAGGAGGTTCAAGATGATATTTAATTTTAATGCATAATGATTTTTATTTTAATTTTAATAGATTTAGTTAAAAAGATGTGGTGTATTATGATAAATGGTTACTGCTTTCACAACTATATTTTTTGGAGTTGTTTTTATAATATAACTATTTTTATAAAAAAATATTATATTATTTTAGTTGAAAGAAGTGGTTCACATTGATGTTAAATAGTTTGTTATGTTATTTTTAATGCTTCCTCTCAATTGATAAGCTAACAGAGTAAAATATTTATATTGTTATGTAAAACTAAAAAAGTAAAATAAAAATAATATAAAAGGTGCAAATTCATAAATGCAAGGGAGTTAATGCTCACAATATTATTCTTTGATTTGGAGACTATGACTATGATATCAAAAATTTTGATTAAAAGATTGACTAACCAATCAATTCCAATAAGATAAAGTTTAATGGGTGTGAGGGTTGTCCAAAGGATATTTCTTAATGGAAAAGAAAGTTTAAGATGACAATTAATTTCAATATATTATTATTATTATTATTATTATTATTTTAATAAATTTTAGTTAGAAAGATGTGGTGTATTATGATAAATGGTTAGTAGTTTAACAACCATGTTCCATGGAGTTGTTTTTATAATATAATTATTTAAAAATATATATATATTATTTTAATTGAAAGAATATTTCTTTGAGTTGTTTTTATCATATAATTATTTAAATAATATATATATATATATTATTTTAGTTGAAAGAAGTGGTTCACATTAATGTTAAATAGTTTGTTTAATTTTTTTAATGCTTAACAAACAAAAAAATAATAAAAAATGTGCAAATTCATAAATGCAATGGACAAATTACATCGTGAGATGAAATATTTAATGATGCAGCTTTAAATAAGTTCAAATACCTTCCAACGRTACAACTTCAAATAGCTGTCACTGGTACAGTTTCAAATACCTTGGAATACAAAGTTTGGCTTTGTTGACCACTAAAATTAATCTATTGCACTAAGGTGTCATTGCCATTCCTTTTCTTTAAATAGCTGAAAGAACGCGCCCCTACAGCTATAGCTATTCCTTGTTGCCTTGTGTTCTCATTTCAATTTCTTTCTGATCAGTAGAGATCTTGTCTGTTGGTGAGGTGAGCGTTAGGTCAAGGAAAGTCTGAACTTCGTGATCGTCTGAAAAATCGACAACGCTCCCTATGTGGACATGAAAAGAAGTTTATCGATGATGTTTTGGCCCTCGACCAAATAAATTTATTAAATGAATTCTGTGGAACAAGTCCAATTTCCAGAGGACATGAAGAGAAGTTTATCGATGATTTTTTGGCCCTCGACCAAATAAATTTATTCAATGAATTCTGTGGAACAAGTCCAATTTCCGGAGGGATAACATTTGGGCCCGAGGAATACATTTTTTCGTCGTCTTCTGATTCTGAAGTTGGTGGTTGTAAGAAACTTCCCAAAGGCATTAAGGAGGAGGAAATAGGGCCAAAGACAGCTGCGCCACCACCGGGAACAACGAGGAAAAACCAGTGTTCTCTCACATCTCCTGTTTGTCAAGCCGGTAGTTGTGACAAACTTCCCAACGGCATTGAGGAGGAGAAAATAGTGCCAAAGGCAACTGCAGCGCCACCAGTGGGAAGAACGACGAAAAGGCGGTCTTCAGGCAGGAAGCCAAGGAAAATGTCATCTTTTCTCACAGCTCCTGTTTCTCAAGCTGGTGGTTGTGTGAAACTTCCCAAAGGCACTGAAGAGGAGAAAATAGTGCCAAGAGCGACCGTAGCGCCTAAGTATGCGCCACCACCTGGAACAACGACGAAAAGCCGGTCATCAGGCAGGAAGCCAAAAAAAATATCATCGTTTCTCACAGCTCCTGTTTCTCAATCCGGTGGCTGTGAGAAACTTCCCAAACGCATCGAGGAGGAGGATGAAATAGAACCAAAGGCGATTGCCGCGCCTGCGCCACCACCGGGAACAACGACGAAAAGACGGTCTTCGGCCAGAAAATATTGAACGCATGAATGTGTCGTTAGGTTTTTCATACTGATTTTTTTAAGTTGAGTATAGCTACTATTGGCTTAGGCTTAGGTCTACGCCGTCTAATAGTCTAAGTTGAGTATAAATTTGTGTTTCGTTAGAATGCGTCTCTGTAGCTCTTAACATCCAGATTAGGCTTTCTATTGAAGACGTGAGCAAAACCTGCAAACATATACCGTTTGAGTTTGAGTTTGAGCTTTGTATATGTGTCTGCCATCTTTGTAATCGATCCTGATGATTATATGAAGAAGATTCCTTTGAATGAGAATTTAAGAGTCCTTCATTATCATGTTGTTGCCAGCCTGAATTAAGCTTGTTTCCAATTAGAAAGCCAAAAAAAATACAAATTAGGTTTATGTTTATTCTTCCCAAATTAGAAGACCTTTTATTGTTGTTGGGTTTTTGGAATTGACTATGTAAAAAGTTTTAAGGGGTTTAAGGTTGTAAGATTTTGGATTTGTCAAAATTTTAGTAGATGATTTGGTGAATTTTTTTTTTAATAAAATTTAAACATTTAACTAATTTTACTTAATTTATTTTATATATTTTTAAAATTATTAAAAAATATTTAATTATTGTTTGATTAATTTTGTAACATTTAATATTTAATATTATTGTTAAATATAAATCAGAATCAGGGATTAGGAGCATACTAATTTTAACCAATAATTTAATAAGTGAATCATATCCTCAAAAGTTTCAAATCCTAAATACTATTTAGGTAATGTATTGAAACAAGTGTGTTATTTTTATTTAATAATTAATTTTTCATAATTTAATTATACTTAATTTGTTTGAATCTCATTTAAATGTCAAATACAAAGTTTTTTGAGATATGATAAATGGGTTGATTGATTTTTGGTAATGGTTTTCATTTCAAATTATTTTTCATTGATATTTGCAAAATATGATTTTATATAGATCCAAATCTATTATTTGACTTTAAAAAGGTTTGAATTCATTTCTTATCATCTTGATTTGGATCAATTAGCACATTTTCTTATAAAATCTTGAGATAGAAGAGAGTGGATTATTTTTATGTAACAAGTTAATACCCAAATCTCCCTCTTGAAGGCACTTGATAAAATCATGCTTATTCACGTGGGAAATTTGAACATAATTGTGCCCCAAAATCTGCTAAATTAAAAAAAAAATTGAAGAGGAAAAACAAATCATGAGAGAATACTAATTGATGGACCCATGAAAATATCTTCTCATTAAAATTCTTATACTACTCTTATGAGCATACATTTTTTCCTTCCTAGAAGTTTCATCCTAAACTAGAAGGAATTAAAAACCAAAGCATAACTTACTGTCATATTCTATTACACTATTCCATAGTGTTTGAAGGATTAGTTCATACTTGAATTATTATAAGCTATTACACTATGCTATAGTGCATTAAGGTTACTCCATCATTTGTATTGTTTATAATCTAGAAGGAATAATTCATAACCCTAACGACATATTCTCATATGTTATATATATAATTGATTATAATAAATAAGTGTTCTTCACACACATTTGTAAGTTAGACTTTGTAACAGAGAGGCATACTTATACAATAACCCCATTCATCAACCAAGTTACAAACCAAACGTATGTGCTAACCCTCTTTTCATGCAAACTAAGTTACACACACACATGATACAAGAGTTAATGTGTCTCTTTAATGTAATATGATGGATGCCAAAACACACCTTCACTTCAAATGTTAAGACTTTTCGTTGCATTTAAACTATATAAGGTTCTTTAATTAAGGATTTCTTACAATGTACCCCAAGTTATGACATCCCCGGAGACCTACCCAATGTGAGTCCTCCATTTCAACTAGTTCACATGACAGTGGGGCAGGACATGCTATGTCAATCTTT
Organism: Picea mariana; assembly: GCA_032191745.1. Classification (NCBI taxonomy): domain Eukaryota; kingdom Viridiplantae; phylum Streptophyta; class Pinopsida; order Pinales; family Pinaceae; genus Picea; species Picea mariana. The sequence goes on along the minus strand of JASDQU010102904.1, from coordinate 95,167 downwards.
ACCCCATGGATGATGGGATCGAGGTACTATTACACTCCATCGTGTTCAACCATTATTTCCTTGTTTCACTAGGTTCCCTCCAGTGTGCTAYTCTTTGTGATCGAGTTACTCTGATAGCATTCATCCCTGGATGTGGATGGAGGCAACAAAGTGTCCTATATGTGTCGATGGGGTTTTGTATGACTAGGTAAGACATCTGCGTGCTATGGAAATTGTTTGAAGAGTTTTTTGGTATTAAGTTTTCTTTGTTGGGTTTAAGCTACATTCTCGTGCTATGCTTTGTATCTCTCTTGAGTTCCTTTCCAAGTTCGACTTACACGGATAAACCTCCACTGTGTGTAAGTATTACTACTAGCTTGGAAATTATCTCTTAAGCATTTATCACACCTAGTTTAGGTCTGGAAAGACTGCAGTAACATCTCTGAAAATAAATACTGCGTATGGTAAAAGGGTTTTGTAAAAAAAAAATCTTAAATATTTTCACCTATAGTTTTGTTCTTAACCCTAGTGCAACTTAGTATCAAAAATTTGGCAGTGATTCTTTGAGACTGACCGTCAAAATCGTTAATCGGGGTCTCTTATTGTATTCTTGAAATGGCAATGACTCTCAATACTAGTTGTATTATTTTCATCTTGCAAACATATCGTTCTGTGTAGTTTGAAATCTGTCGAATCTGTAGGGAAGCACTTTATAGATGTGTTCTCTTAATTTTTTAACTTCTCCTCTCAACCATAAATATTGTATTATTTAAAAATTGTAACAACCCAACTTAATTCTTTAATTGACATGAATGATAAATACTAGTTTAATGAATTATTTAAATAGATCTATGGACACTTTATTATAATATTATTATTATTGGTAGTTGAACCAATTAATGTTAGGGATAAGATGGTTGAGGAATTAATGGGGGGTAAGGTGGTTGGGGAAATGGATTTGAGGAAGGAAGATAAGTGAGAAGGGAGAATTGGGGGAGAGATGTCTTTGATTTGGGGATATTTTGGTTTATGGAAAGGTAAGAAAATGTGGAGAGAAAGAAGGGGGAGGGCAGGAAAGATTTTTTGTTGCAACAATTTTGCTTACATTTTTGCTTGAAGACTCTCACAGGGGCACATTTTGCTAGTAATTTTGGGCTCGGGGGCTGGGAAACCATAACGATTCCTGGAGATATGGAGTTAGAGAGGTTGTTCCTAGTTGGATGGGAGGTTACTCAGTTTGGGCAGGATCCATCAACTTCAAGATCAACATCATCAACAACATCATCAGCTTCAAGTTCAAGTTGAGGTAAATACCTTATGCATTTTCATTACTATTTGTTCATCATTATATTGTTGTTCATTATTATACTATTGTTCATTATGTTCATTATGATGTTTTTCATAATAATACTATTGTTCATTATTATATTGTTAAACTATCAATTATTATGTTGGGACAGTAAATGAAGAAGTAAATTAGAAAGAATTTCTATATTTATATCTATTTTTATGAGGCTCTATATGCACAGGCCTTACAGATGGTATCGGATTCTGGTTTCAAAATTGAAACCTAGGGTTTACCCATTCTCATAACTGAAAGATTATGCTACCTGTTCTATAAACAACCCGAACAAAAAAAAATATATGGATATGCAGCCTTGAAACCCTTTAATCACAACTAGTGAATAACCGGAAATAACCATGAAATGTTTATGAACATTTCGTGAACTGTTCAC